>JAMKCH010003235.1:0-59602 GCA_023653785.1 Ophioderma brevispina
CATTTACATGAAAATACTTTCATCAACATAAGGCCCTGTTTGCAATTAAAACAACAACATTATGTGACGTAATCGCAGTCAGATGCCGGAATAGACTGCTCTAGCCGAGAAAATATCGGACAAGTCACTTGAATCCGATACTGCTTGCGGTTATCTATTTGGTATTTTCTCAAGGCCATCCAATATCATCATATAGGTATACTTGATGTGAGGGTTAAATGTTTTTAATTATAATGGTGCCCAGGGTTTCATGTCCCAGTTGGTCCATTATCGGCCCTCCAATCCCCACATATTATTTCCTGTTCAGTTTCATTCCTTCATTGAGTATATTCCCATTTCATGAGGTTAAAGGTCAGTATTGGTTAATTAAATTAACCTTATTCCTATTGAATAGGGGTTCCCAGTTAAGCGGTCTGACAAATAAATTGTTTTATCTATGTATAATAACAAGCATGCAAGTTGCGTACAATGTAATCCATAGGTCCGTTCTTCTATGCAGCTTGTATGTACTATGACAGTAGTGCACATTGGAATTTTTTTAAATACCCTTTTTAAGTCACGCATTCCCCCCCCCCCCCAAAAAAAAATCCTGAGTATGGCCATGAGTTAAAGCTTTTACTGTAGATTATGCCTTAGCAGTAGTTTTTTTCGCCAAAGCTATGCAAAATATTGTTGTACAGTGCTGAATGAGGCCGGGAGGGAACAACCCAAAAGATTGATGAAGTCCTATTAAAAACCAAGCTCAATGCCTGTTATTCTGAAAGAGAGTCTAACTTTAGCCCTGGGTTTTAAACCCGGGTTCGTCCTCTGTGAGTAGCCTTTTTCCTTTCAAAAACTGCGAAAGTTAATGTAACGGTTGAGAAAATTACTCAGGATGACCGTTTGAGCAAATATGAGGAGGAATGTTCTCACCTGCTATACAGCACATTTTAGAGTAGTGTTGGGAGGAAAAAGATCCACTCAATTAGGACTAACCCTGGTTTAAACCCAGGACTAAAGTTAGACTCCTTTCAGAATACCAGCCTTTGTGTTTAAAAATGATTGTCTCTTTCTTCCCTCTCGAACAAAATGAAGTGAACAAAATAACATTGATGACCAAAGTAGAATATGAGTTATGTCCATGCATGTTTGTCTTCCTCTCCGTGAAAAAATAGTTATGTTTGTAGACTTCCTAAATCTTTGGGTTGATCACCTTAGATAAGAAAAAAACTAGGAAATAATATTGGCCTAAGAAACATTGTCTTTTAAAAAAGAGTAGTGCTCTCCTTAAAAGCTCTGTCAAGTTAAAGACACTATCAGTGAATTTAACCGAGTGTGTCAAAATATTTAAATTGCAGAATAGCTTAAAATTGAAGGCTAAGTCTGTATATTTCTCAGGTTACTTTTCCTAACTCAAGAATTGCCAGATGAAAAGGGAAGAGGAAAACGGCACAGTCTTGCAAAGAAAATGATCCTCCATTCAATTATGTGTTATATTAAGGTAAGTACGGACAGGAATGACTAAAATATCTGAATTTTGTGCACAGTTGGCTTTCTTGGTCTTATCATTTGCAGGCAGGGTATGTTAGGGTACCAGACTTGTTACAAAAACTTGTTAAAAACATGAGTGTCTTTAATTGCAGTACTAAATTCTGGATTTGAGTTTGATAAGAAACTATTTGATTAAATCTGGAATTCTACTGGGATGGAGGGTCAGGTCAGGTTCCTTGAGGGCCTGGCTACTGGATCCTGTAACAAGTTACTACCGTCACAGGGCCGATCGTTGTCGGTTGGCTAAACCGTCACCCCATTGGATTCTGATGAGGGGTAGCTGGTTACCATGGTAGACTGAAAAAGAAGATCTACCAACAAGGCGTGTCCGCTCTGACGAGCTAATGGCAGCCATCCAGCAACATGCTGCCTTGCCGTGGTTGCCCCCCAAAGGATAAGCCACGCCGAAAACTGTCGATTGACGTCAGGAGGGGCATCCGGTCAAGTATATTTGCTCCACTAAGTCCTCACACAGCAGGTATGCTGAGTGAGGTGTAATCCGGCCACCTCGGTAACGGGGGACAAAAACCAGAATTTAAAACTTTGGTTATAACTAACTAAAACTACTCCAAGGAGACAGACATGTTCAAGTTATTCCTGTTGGCCACTCTAAAAGTGAAAAACCATATGCACCCAAAAATTAGCCCATAATTGGACACAAAATTAGGTCACAATCCATCAAAAATTGGTGAAATATAAAATGGTGATACTACATCCTAAATTTTCAGCAGAGGGAACAACTGCCACTTACATTCCGCCGTTAAGGTTGTTGGCATCATGATTTAAAATGGGCCGACGAATTTCTTTAAAATTGATAGATAGCATATTCATTTTGTGATAACAAATCTGAAATAAAAAAATATGGCTTACGTGTAGTCGTTTTTTTGAGAAAAGACTTTCAAAAGTACATTTTTGCCTCAAAACTTTACATATTACCACGCAACTCTATGGGAAACGTGATGCACCGATAATAAAGTGCCCCGAAAGATAACAAAGGGTGGTCCGAACGTTTTTAGATTTCACATATGTTTAGGTCTAAACTTGCCCATACTTGAACATACGAAATAAAAATGGTTTTGTCACCGTATTAGTTTCCTGAAAATCGTCGAAAAAAAAGGACATTTTCGAGGGAACATTTCCGTCTTCACTAGAGACCCTGCGTCCGCGTTATTTTACGCCTAAAGTCACGCAGAAAACAAAAATGGGTGCGTGAAAGGTGAGTCGCGTAATTTTAAACCAGGCGCGTTCTTAGACATGTCCTAGCAACATCAGAGATCTACACGATTTTATGAACGCTTTAAAAATTCGCGGAAATGCAGAGGAAAAAATAAACGCTCATGAATTTTTTGCGACGCTAAATCGCAAACGAATGCACAATTGCTCATCTCCGAGTTTATTAAGATTAAAGTCGGCTTGCGCTTACTCCTTAGAAACCAAATCATAATGCCAACACCTTAATATGCCACTGATTGTCATTAATTATAGTCAACAATGATTTTTAAAGAGATTCCTTAGGACAAACCTACAGATTTTGTTAGAAGTTTTCCCCCCCCCCCGTTCCACCCCTTTCTAACATACCAGAGAGGATCAAAGATAGTAAAGTAGTTTAAGTAGTTAGTTAAACCAAAGTTTTTTAAATCCGGTTTTGTCCCCGGATAACGGGGTGGTCGGATTCACCTCAACACTCGCAATACTGCTGTGTGCGGATGAGTGGAGACGCAGATGTTCCTTCTTCCTGTATGTCCTTAATATCCACATTTTTCGCGGTGGGCCTAGACTTTTGGCAACCACAACCACGCACACCATGCAGAGGAAAGATATGCTGGATGGCTCCCAGAGCTCTCCCAGAGCTGACGGCCCTTGTAGGTAGATCTTTTTCATTTCTACCAGGGTAGCCAGCTACCGTTTTTTCATCATCAGATTTTCCTTAGAAACCAGATTTGGGGGTTAAGGTTTTTGCCGCTTAATGAGGTTTAATCACAAATAAATAAACATACCATGCTTGCAGTCAAATCAATATGTTGGTCTCCTCACAAGAACAAAAATCTGCTCACAGTCAAAATTACGATGATAGTTCAAGGGAATATGAATTTTATAGTCAACATCTTTTACCCCTATTCCCTTGACACAATGGAAAGATGACATCATCAATTTGAGTGTGTGTGTGTCCATATTCTGTACTTATTTTGATTGAAATCCTGAAGAATACCTGCACTCAATTAAAATACAAAAAGGTTACATTGAAAGTACTTTTTATTTGATCTCTATTTTGCTTTTGTATGTCCAACCAGGATATATACTTAATGATTCACCTGATGCCCACTGTCCTTGAACCTTCTTTCACAGAGTAGTTTAATGTAGAAAAAGTATCTTTCTGTGAGTGCCAGAAGTCGCCACGTGCAATAGCTGACCATGTGATACATCTGTACTGCCAATAATAACAATCCAATTTATAATGGGGTACCTTTGAAGTACTTGTTAAGTAGCCGCGGAGTAGTACCCACCCGCATGGGTATCACAAAAGTGGGTGGTAACCAACACTAGGCCGCACGCAGTACTTAACCATAGTCGCCTCATGCGAGGGTACCTGCGTGGGTGCTTCCATGCAAATGAGCTATGAGCAATGTGTGATTATTCAGTAATCTTAATATGTAACATTGTGGTCAACTAGGTTTATGTTTGTACACAAAAAATGTAGTCATGTATAGGGGGTTTTGTGTGCTGAAATCAAACAAGATGTTTACTAAGTTGAAAATGAGTCAGAAAGGGGTAAACAACAATGGAATGTTTGGCACCCTCTATGGGCAAAGTTGATGCTACTAGGGCAAAACCGTTAGGGGAGTTACTGTGGAGGGCTGCAGAGGTAATCCACTTTACTGGTGGCCTCCATGTGTACCTGTCAGTCACCTAGCAGGCAACTGCAGAGTACCATATAGGGTGGGTACTCTAAGTAAACATAGTGTTATGCAACCCAGTGGTTTGGTACCTTCGCAAGTCATCCTTAGTACGTAGTTGCAGGTACTGCATTGGATGATGCATCAAGGGGGGTACCCTCCTTGAGTACATATGGAGTAGCCCAAAGCTCTGGTGTTACACAGTGAGAGGAATCTGCTGTGTAGACACACTCTAAATTTGCGTCTTTCCTGAGTCAGTGGCTCTCAAAAATTTTTTTCGTTCGGACTCTCTTGCCCCTTAAGAACCATTTCAGATCCACTGACCTAAGATTTGGCATAATAGATAATGATGAAAATTTCTTACAAATGGCAGATATTGTACTTCAGTACCTTGTTGCCACTAAAGGACGATCTTTTCTCATAATTTTGGCATTCAGGAGAAGCTGAGCCTTGCCGTGCCCTTGATGCATGTAGTTTATTACTACAACTCTTACTAGGTACTACCTCATCACACATACATGGTTGTAAAACAAAGAGTATTGTAGCAAATAACAAATGCACCTTCAAATCATTTTTAAATAATGCATGGTTTATATTTAACATGTTCCTTTATTTATTTGTAATTATTATTATGTGTGATGTGACCTTATCTGTTGCAATTTTGTGTGCAAAGTAGTAGTGTAATTGCGTGTCTCTGTAAATTACCATATCTCTGGACTGGTGTCAAATTCTAATGGGGTTTTCACCAAAAATGAAGCTTGGAAAATGACACACAAGTGAATTTCATCAATCACAAGGCTGAATATGAAATTATTATTGTACAGTGTTATTCACCCTATTTAATAGAATACGGAGAAAAGAGAAACTAAGAGATCAAGGATATGTTCCATGGGATGATAAAAACATGAGCCATGATAGGGTTTCAGTTTTAATTCTTCCTGTTCACTCTTTTAATTGCTTGCACCTGATGCCCGCTACCAATAGTTAAAGCTTATTTAAGTTTTACGTATTGCGGCTTTTTGAACATGGGATGACAGCAGGGTATAGTAGTAACTGATCGAAAACATTTTGTTAAGGGTTTAAGGACAACAGAGAAGATGAGACAGAAGGAGATGGTTCAACTGTTACTTTCAAAAGATAAACTGTTCAACCACCTATTCATTAAATTGATTAAAATGATTGAGTTGATCAAAGACATGCGCTACTTGCTGGAGAACTTTACAGCACCTGTCATTAAAAAAAAAATTTTTTCCCACCAGAAATCTTCCAATTACCCAGTTGTTAACTGAACTGAATTTGCACAGTGTCTAGTTTACACTATGGTCGTGACCAGGGGTAGTGCTGCATGAGAAAATAAGGGAGTCCAGTGGAAGATAATTGGAACCTTAACCCCACCTTTAGACTGAAAACACGGGGTCCAAACCTGAAAACAAGGGGTCCATACATGATTAAGTGTGTTAAAAAGTTGGTTCTCGAACCCTGGCATAAGTCTATTGTACAGGCTCCAACATCATGATCAGAGGTACGTCACTCCATGAATGGCAGTTGGGGTGTGCACCTTAAGTTTGATTCACCTTCAATCCAAAAAAGGCCAGATCTCGACTTGTCACTATTCTCCCGAATATTGGACCAAAAACAAATAATATGCTTACAAAATAAAAGGTGATTTAAAATGTTTTTTCAAAGTTTCCCCTTTCTCACCTTTGCATCCAAAGTTCCAAAATATGATGCAACATCACACAGGCTTCACACAGGATCATTGTACTGACATTCTGTAGGCCTAGCCTATATACGCATTCATTACACAAAAATCACCTAGGAAATACATGCCAAGAAAAGCTGTGTTTTCCTTTGAAAATTATTCAAAATGTTCGCTAATCAACAGAAAAACATCACTACTAACAAATTATAGGTTTGTATAAAGTTTAAAAGATGAAATTCTTGAGGAAAGTTTCGCATAACATCACTTATATTCCCGGTCAGCCATTGGGACTCCTGCATGGCGCGATCCTTAGTATGTGATGATGTGTTTCAGAAATGGTCACATGGCGACTGTGCTTAGTTTGCCGATTGGTCATGCTGTAATTCTGGCCGGTTAAATTATTTTTGGATTTGGCTAACCCAGTTCATCGGCAAACCATCAAGGGCAGTTTTCTGAATGGAACTTGTGAGTGGATATATATGGCAGGTACGCGCCAAAGAACGCTGAGACAAATTGCGCTTTAAAACTCTTAAGGTGTGAATGGACACATTTTTTATCTCCGTACGAAGTAAAATCGGGAGGTTTTCAATTCCCAAATAGTAGGGGTAACATGGATGTGTGGTTTGCCTGCATCCGTGAAAATTTTTGGACCCCCAGACCCCAAAACCCCCCTCTGATTGTGAAATGCAGTGCGTCCATAATAGCTCATTTTCCAAAATTGGCGTCCTCCTGGACGCAAAACGCAACCCCTGGTCGTGACCAGTGACAGCGAAACGTACTCTCCTGCATCACGTACAGACAACTTTGACCCCAAATTTTCAAGGCATTTTGGCACTTTTGGTCCCTTTCGTACACAAACGGGTATGGTTGAGGTGTATTCAAAATGTGTTTTTATTTAATTATTATCGTATAATTTCACAGGAACTAACCAGATTATATGTTAATTAGCTTCTTCTTATCGTGTCCCCACACACTGTGGTTCTAAAATAGGATCCAGCCAGAGATGGGTACAACGTCCGACTGCTTCACTGGATTTTCCGCACGGTTCCTTATTTGTGCATTGTTGCTCCAGCAGTGTCAGATAGACCAAGAAGAGATGTTCCATTTGTCTTTTGTGCTGTTCCACAACCAGGTAGTGTCCTGATCTGCGTCCAGGTAGCCCCACTTCTGCAAGGAACCTTAGATCGGCCAATTCTGGTTCAATCTGTTTAAGGCCTCGCATTCAACCATGAGAGTCCGATCCAGGTGGGAGATGCTCACCAGGCTCAATACAAATAGATTGCTACCTTTGGTTGATGGCCAAGTCTTTCTTTCCACAAGGTGACTCTGTCTTAGAGACTGTTTCAAGAGGGTTGGACTTGCTTAAGAACCTCTCTCTGGATTTAGGTGGTTGGCAGCAGTATCTGTCCAGACATAGGGTGCTTCACATTAGATACTTGGAGCTCTCTCTGGCATACCGCACGCTACGGCGGAGGTCTGGTGGAGCAATTCTGCTAGGGATGTGTAAGTTTTCCGTGGTGTTGGATGGAGGCATCATGTGATAAGCCGGCAGGAAGGCATTTTACGCTGAATCAAGCTGCTTGGCATGGGTTGATTTTCCCATTACAGGGGCAAGCATTACTCTACACATGCGTTAGCGCAGGGCAAGTGCCGTCTATCTTAGGGTATTTGGGCAAGCACCCCATCTTGTGCCAGTGAGTTTGTTCAAGAGATTATGGCATGAACATACTTTACTCTTCATCTTCTCGATGTGGGTCTTATAAGAGAGAGAGTGCGGTCCAAAGTAACTCCTAGGTAGACAGGGTTATCACAGTGCTCCAGGGGTGTTCCAGACCAGGTAACTTTAAGCTGATGTTTGGCTTCATGGTTGCATAGATGGAAAGCACACACCTGTGTCTTGGATGGATTTGCACGTAGGTGGTTTCCTCATTATAAGGAGTGAGTTCATCCAAAGCTTTGGAGAGTCTCTCTTCAACAACTGTGAAGTCGGCATCTTGTGCGCTAATTCCAAGATCGTCTGCATAAATAAAACGACAGGTTCCTGCACTCCTGGGTTGGTCATTGGTATAGATGTTGAACAGGTGCAAGCACACTCCCTTGTGGTAGTCCATTCTTGAGCCTACGCCATCGGGTCTTCTTCGCTCCTGGCCGAACAAAGAACATCCTGTTTAATTTGCCAGCAATCCTTTGATAAGTTCAGTCAAGCGGATGTCCTTGGTGATTTCCAGAATCTTATGGAGTAGGCGGCATCAGTGCCGTAGGCTGCTGACAAACACAACTCCGGTTACAATACCCTTCTCGAAACCATCCTCAATGTGTTGAGTTAGGTTGAATACTTGACTTGTTGTTGATTTGCCTGGCCGGAAATCTGCTTGTTCTGTTATGAGGTGTTTGTCTATCACAGGTGTGATACGATTGAGCAGGAGACGTTCAAAGAGCTTGTAGGTGTGGCTGAGGAGTGATATTGGTCTGTAGCTCTTGGGATTGGATGGATCTTTCCCAGTCTTTAGGAGTGCCATAACATGTGCTTTCCTCCAGATCTTGGGAACCTGTGGGAAATAAGGCTAAAATAACAACATCCTTTATTGAACTCAAAACATTAAATCAAGGTTAGCTTACCGAAAAAGGTTTGATTTTGCTGTTTTCCTCAATTATTTCACCAACGAATAAAATAAATAATTATCGGTCAGAACAAACATGGAGTTCATTGTCAGCAGAGAACTTGTAGCAGGAAAATTAACTGTTTTAGTAGCAATGTGTTAATTCCTGTTGTGAAACTTTCCCGACTGGCCAAGCTTGAGTCGGATGAACAGATTACTTCAAGGGCCGCTCGATGGAACCTTTGAAGTTTCCTAAACAATGAGCTGGTGAATGAGAGTAATCCTGGATATTTGGATTTCAAAATCAAGCCATCTCCTTCTTTCTCATCTTCTCTGGTACAACAAGGGCTATCTGCATACCACAGTTGTTTGAAAGTCTTATTTATTGTGACAAAACCAGAATGAAACAAAACTGTCAAGGTGACATAGTTTTCTATCCCCATTGTGTTACTGTAAGAAAGGCTAGCTTCTTTTTGTTGGGGGGGGGGGGGATAGTAGTGTCTCAAAAATGACCAAAATGCAATAGCTCTTTACCCTCTAAATTCTCAAAATTTTATTATTTAGTCTGTTACATATTAATTGTTGTTACTTGTGCATCTTGTTTTATCAGATGTTGCATTCTTGTTTTTAACTGTGAGCTTGGTTTTTCTCCTCTATAACTAACTTTGATTTTGGCACTTTTACTCTATATAGCCTAATGTCAGAATCTCTTGGATTCCCATGAATATGCCTGCCTGGCAGTGCTTTAATGTCAATGATGCAAGTGTGCATTTAGAAGGTTCAAGTTTTTCTGATACAGACTATAGCAAATTTGGCTTCTTGTCAATATTGTAGCTTCTAACCTTTCATGTAACCTGTTAACTGACTTTATGTGCACTGCTTATGGATTCCTCTGCCCTAATCAATAACTACCCCATGGCCTTTCATATGTCTTGTGAAGTAGAATGACATCGGATGTCCCATTTGTCTGTGTTATGTTATATTGCCAAAAAAACCTTTCCATTCCTACTTAAATCTCAAAATTCTTGCTCAGTAGTTATGTACAATATTATAAAAGTTGACAGCTTGGTATATGTTTGGTATATGCAATTTGTGCATGCTCTGCATGGATTCAAACACTGTGATGTACCAATTGCACCACTTGGTTGTTAAAGGCGCATTTCATGATTGTAGCACCTATTCACAAAATTTTAGTTGATTGCGATCATGGGGTTTTGTGTTATGAGCATTTCCTTGTTTCCCACAGTGCCATAGGCCACTGTACTCTAATTTCTGTCCATTTACAGTCAGAAAATACAAAATTGTTAATTTCTTATGGACACAACCGGATTTGCACGTAAGATTAGGTATACGTAGATTACTAAGGATGATGGTTCAGATGATATAAAAATCTCAACTTTTTCGAGGCAAGTCAGGGGGACGAGGCTGTGGATCACAAAATGCCCCTTTAAATTGTAATTGGCCTGCATTTACATCTGTCAGGAATTCCCTTCCATGTGCTACTACTGTCATCACTACCTTCATCAGGAATGTTAGCCTTGGTTCACAAGTTTATCATACCTCCCTTCCTTGAACAGGTGTTGCTATTTGATATTCATAGTTCATAGCACTTGCATGTATAAATGTTGTTGGTTTTGAAATGATAAGAATTGAAGCATGGTTATTTTTTCCTAATAATCAGTACTTTTCAGTCTAACATTATTAATTACATCAAAGAGATAATGTTTAACATTCATTTTAACGATTTATTCATTTATCAGATATGTGCATGATTTGGTGATGAATTTACAGTCTGTACTTTAATAATCTAATGTTGCATGTGGTATAATTTGTGTTCATTTTTCATTTGTAAATGTTACAATTTTAGTTATGATTATTTTGTTGTATGGTTCTAATCACTATTCAGATCATATGTGATTTTATCTAGCAAAGTAGTGTGTGAATCTTATCTTATATCACAGCTGTTTGAAAGTCTCATTTATTATGACAAAACTACAACAAAACAAAAATTATCGCTGGCGACACACTTTTGACAACTGATTTGGAATATTTAGTCGACTAACAACATTCCGTGTAAATTTTGCGAAATTTCATTGCGGGCAAATATGATTTTTTCTTAAAAATCTAGTTTTCCACGTCTTTCAATGGAGAATGGGCATATAGAGGGTGCTATAACATACAAATCATGACCTTTCTAGGTCTTTTTGGCAAGATACCCACAATGGATTTGTCTGATTTTTGCAGAGATGATAGCTCTTGCATGTCCCTACATATATCAGTTGTCAAAATTGTGTCGCCACTGGTTAAAATTGTTCTAAAAATAAGAGACAATTTGTACGGGGTCAAACAGCTGTGATATATTGGGCTATTCAATTTGAAATACATACTCCTCAGTGGAAAACTTAATGTAAATTGTCTACAGGGTTAAGTGTTTCAAATGGTCTATTTGAAATCTATAGTCTCCGTGTAGAAGACTTAACCATCAGGCACTACCTACCTATCTATTGGCATCCAAGCATTATTTTGATTGGTCACTTGGAAGGTAATATCATGTAATGAGCAAATCAGAGATACTGTTAGAATGTTGGTTGGTATGGTTTACACAGCGATATAGAAGCACTATTTTGATTGGTTACTCAGAGGGCTGTGTCATACGTGGTAGTGCCTGGGGGTTGGGGATAACTTCAAAACTCAACCATTGTGGACCAACAGTTCTTGGCAATTGAACCATGTTTAATTTTTTTGGACAGTGTTTAGTATGCAAACATGCAATATCATTGGTCAATGCCTATCTAATATGAGATGATATTAAATAGTACATCGTTGCTGGAACCTGTGAGCATCCGATGATTGCGTTTTGAAGCAGAGTGGGTGTGTATTTCAAATGAAGCTACCCAGTGGACTTTTCCATCTGAAATTGGTATTCCCCCTGGAAGACTCTAAATCTTTTACACACAGGGGGTGTGCAGTTTTCACATAGAATATCCCATTCTTTGAGGAAGTCAATGAAAATTACTGTTTTATTGTGGCTGTGTAGATGTTTACAAGTCTATCAGTGCCATGTTTTCAAATATTCACGTGTGAAACATTCAAATGTCTTTCATGTTAATTTTCAATAACCTGTCGTAAATTTTAAGGCATTTGTCAAATGATTGCAGCCATTTGCACCAATTTGCACACCAAGGCCCTCCCAAGGGACACTTATGTGATATTTCAGGTGCATAGCATTGTCAGCATTACACAAAGTGCTTTCAAACCATGCTGCTCATGTAGGCTATATGCTCAAGTTCTCTCATAATATATGCACTGCAAACGAGGCATGGTTTGTAAACCAATGCCGTGCAATCTGAGAGTATTGATGAACTTGTCAAAGTATTTCAATCTCACAGCAAGACCATTTTGCAAGATTGTAAGAATTGCCATTTTCATGACACAAAACTTCTCCAATTTGAAGATTTGATTTTTGTGGAAGGGAGTAACTGCTAGTTAAAAACTTTCATCAATTGCAATTAGACCCCATGTGGGTGTACTTGTAGTATTAATGATACCCAGAACCCAAATGTCCTTTTCAGCACATTGGATGAGACATGTCATTGAACTGTGTCCTGGAAATTGAGATTTTGTAAGCTTGTAATGTTTGTGTTAGTATTTTGGTTGTTGCCATTTGGAGACCCTGGGTCACTGGCAAGTCACTGGAAGTTTGGCCATTATTTTCCTGCTTATTTTGAACGTAGGTAAGTACAAGTGTAATGATTCTCTGTTTAGTTATTAGGCATTGTAATTCACTTAGTTTGCCAAGTTTTAAGGTCTTCTCAATGTTATTACTTCACAGCTTTGGTAACATCTTGAAGAAACTTTCACCGCAGAAGAAGCCAACACCTGGATACGAAGATGGCCTGGGGAAGTTCTTACACCAAATGGTCATGATAAAACCATCTCGATTGGAGGATGGCAAGCAATGGGAGAAGAACTCGCTTATTAATGATGACATTGCAGAAGAGGAGACGTGACGAAGTACGGCTTGAACTTTTCCCGGACGAGGAGTCCTCCATATTACCAGATGGAGACTTAAACAGAGTTGGTCCTCATCATTTGATACAGATGACAAGCCAACGACGGCTGGCTGTGCAAGTAAGGACAGTGATGGTGAAAGCCACCTGTTAGAAAGGAGGAAGAGGAGGAGAGGTAGAGGGAGGAGGAAAGAGGAGGAGGAAGGGAACAGGAATGGTAGTCGGAGGCTGAACAGAGTCATATGCAATAGAATCAAATAATGTAGACATTAATGGAAAAATACTGATGAATGTATCAACCCATCAGATGGCATGAGGAACCTCCTGAAGGAGGCGGTGGTGGTGGCGTTGCTGACCCAGTCTTATGACGGGATGAACTCAGAGAGGTGCCGGGAGTCAGATCTTTACCAAAAGGGGGCAATTGGAACAAGCAGGTTTTGGAGTACTGCTTGCATTGTTCAACATAGATGAGTATTACCTAACAGATCGGAAGCAAGCTGTGAGCCATTGTTAACAGCTCGAGAGTATCGAACCGGGCTTGCAATGACTGGCGTTGCATTGCGGCGCTGTGAGCGCTTCTTAAGTCTTTCTAGTTTTTTTTGTCTAGGTATACTCTAAATCGGGCATTTTACCAAATTTTGTGCTTCAATTATGACCTACAAGAAAAATTACTGTTCTTAAGCCAGTTCACCATTAACACTTAATGGGGTTGGCTATGTCACAATAGCTTTCATTTTCATAAGACCAGAGTCAAAAGATAAAAAGGCCCGATTTAAATTATGTTCTTTCACAAAATTTTCTAGTTTTTCCACAAATAAATGGCCAATTTGTTTCAATTCTCACTAACTGAAAGATAGAATTCACATTTTAATTATCTCAGTATATCCAAGAATGTCATCAATACATCATTTGAGCAAAATTCTACGAATAGCCACAATTGTGTGTACAAAATTGGGGTCATTGCAAGTCATTTAAGGCATATATGACAGTCACCGAGTACTAACACTGTTCAAGACTGTAAGAGAAATAACAACCAGGTGTGGAGCACCATTTATTTCGAAATAGCCCACCAAAAATTCAAAATATTCAAAAAAAGGTATCTAACTTGTATTGAATAACGATCACTGCTCAGTCTAGGGAATCGGTGAATTAACATAAACAATACCGTACAAGGGACACTGCACGCTGCAAACAATCCATTGATTACCTGCTTCGAATCTCTGTTAGGTAAACTCATATCAGGTTCAAACGCCTGTAGAGTGGACACGAATCTGGTTTGTCTTTTTTCAATATATTGTTTGACTTAGAAAGCATGTTCCAGTTTCGGAGTTTTCAAACTTTCAGGGGAGATGCACAGTGCAATGATAACTCTGGAATAGGGACAGACTTTCACTTTTTAACAACATGACATAAACAGCATAACTAACGTCTGGTAGAAAATGCTGATGGGTTGGCGCAGAGATAGCAAAGTTTTCAACTCTTGTCAAGAAGAAACGCAAAACTACAATCATGGAAAAAATTGTTTCCACACTTTGTCCAATTTGTGGGGAAAGCGAACCCCTCTCCCCCAAGGCAGTGTTGATCCTAGTCCATGTTGTCAGCAGCCTCTCCAGGTCCCCCACATTGATTGATGGGGGATGTGGAGGATATAGTAAAGAGGAAGACCCCTGCTCACTATTGAAACAATGACCTCCCCAACTCTGATTTCAGGTGTGAGCATGGGGAGTGTTGCCATATATTGTATCAAGTGTGGCACTATTTTTTTCTGTGAATGTAGGTTAAATCAGATTTGATGCATGGCACAATGCTATCGGCTTATTTTGCATTTTTAACAGGTGTAAGATTTTTCCTTTATTTAAAAAAATTAAGGAAAATCATTTGCTTTCCAAACATGGCCTCTTCCCTTAGTTAAGCCAAAAATGCAATAAAACCACAGCACCGGTTTCTTTCTTTTCTAAAGCAAATGGCATAGCACTTTAATTTTAACCAAATGTTTCTCAAACTTGTTTACCTTATGCCTGTTATATTCAAAGTAACAAGTCAAAATCTTACAATTACTGGTAAACTGTTAAGTTGTCTTACGATGTAAACTTTTTTCTAGAGAGGGCCGAAAGCAATCTAACTTTTTTGGTAACCAAAGCTATTGGAGAATTACGCTGCATTGAACCGTGATATGTGTAGACAAGATGATAGTTGCCGCTCTGAGATAAATTTTCTATTCACATGCTTATTTAAAGCATGTCAAAAACCTCAATTGATTTCACCAAAACATCTCCTAATTCTACCAAACAAATGACCAGTGATTCCACTGAAAACTTGGTCATTTGTAATTGATTTGCCTGCACCTCCGTCTTTTGACACTTAAAGGACCCTAAATATTCTGATCCTGATGTAAATGCGATGCTTATCAAGAATTGCAGCAATAAGTGGACTCATCTGATATAAATTTGTTTTAGATTGAGTGGTTTTCTTCATACATTTATTCTTTGATTCTTGTTAGTTATTTTTTTTAATTTTTAACATATTTTATACTTTATGTTGTGGATGGCATTTGGTTGACTATGATTTTTGTAACAGTACAATTAACATAAGATTGTAAATTTGATAATTTCTGAGGTCTGTGAAGAAGGCTATTTATGAAGATGTTTATATTAGCGTGCAAGTTATGGCTATTATTCAGTCTAGGAAGTGTATTTATGTGCAGAATTAAATGCAAGAACCATAAAATAAATAAATGTAGACATATATAGCACTTATAAACCAAATATTACAGCACTTACAATTAGTTCTCACTGAAAGAATATTTTATAGTGTTCTTAGCATGTGTAAAACTGTATCGCTCTTCCTATTTTGCACCTGAGTGAAGAGAGGCAAGTAAGGTGCCTTTTGTTTTTTTGTTTGCAAAAATCTACAAAATCAAAAAATCTATAAATTTAAAATTTTATTCATTTTATAGCTTTATTTGTGGATGATATTGGTGCTCTAAGATGAAACAGTAAAAATATATAGAGATTGTAAATTTGATGATTTTTGCTTAGTCCTTGAAGACTATTATAAAATGTTTTATATTGCATGTTAAGTTCTGTATATTATTCAATTCTAGTAAGTTAATTTATTTGTAGAGATGAATGCTAGAACCATCAAAGGCTTTTTTGTATTCCAAAAATAGTTCGAACAGAATATCAGCAAGTACTGCTTTGTCTTTTCAAACTATTTTTTGTATTCCAAAAATAGTTCGAACAGACTTAAAGCAGTAATTGATAAACAATCTTGTCGATGATTTGCTTCTTTAAAAGGTTGCCCCACCGATTACAATATATATTTTTCCTTTTGGAAAAAGAGCCATCACCCAGGCGGTGGCGGCCAAGCCCATTCCTTATAGCAAGTCACCAAAAATGTCAAAAGAAATTACAGCAATACTGAGTGCAAACCCCAAACCAATTTGGGTGCTTTGGGGGGTCGGTCATGATGTTCCCATGACCCACATCGAGCCTCGTTCGTTATCATACAAAAAAAAAAATAGAAATAACCCTTCCAATGGAGTTGATTCTTCAACTCCAACGGTTTTGGAATAAGAAAATATTCCTTGACACATTATAAAAAATTCAGAATTTTTCGTCAAGATTACGCTTTTACGTGTTAAACCAATGGCGACATCTGAAATTTTGGATTTCTTGGCTGCCCCCCCCCCCCCCCGCCATCACCAAAATACTGATACCAAAATTTCATTTGAATCCAATACACCATTATAGTGAGTGGTTATGGTGGTGTTACAATAACCCATTAAGTACTGTACAAACTATTTTTCTGGTTACCGTAAACAAACCATATTTTACCATGCAAGCATCGGAACGTATTATAAGTCAGGCCAAATATTTTGCAGGTGAGATCTGTAAATCTAGAAATAAGCAATTAAATGCCAAAATTGAAGTCTGGTAAATTGAATGATTTCCAGTATTAAAGTCTGTCTGTTCTAAACTGTTTGAAAGAGTACTTGAATCATAAGGTACTCAAAGACACTTCATGTGATTTATCTGACAGAGGTGAAAAATATTGAAATTGCAGGAATAGTTAAAAGTGAAGGATAAAGTATGTAGAATTCTCTATAAAGTTTTCCAACGACGGGAATTAACAGAAAAGGAAGATAATACCATTGTTCAAAGATCGGAACTCATCAATTATTGTCGTAGAAAGTGTCGTTCGGACAATTCTGACTAAAAGATAAACCCCGATATGCGTTATTAAAGGCTGCGTTTGCTCGTATCACTTGCAGGGTATGTTAGAATACCAATACTAGTCCAGACATGCAAAAATCTGAATGTTTGATGATTTTTTGTTTATCTGACATTTATCAAATCACTTGTAGTGGCCTTTAAAAGTGACAGGAGGAGATTTTTTTCGATATGAATTTCTCTCAAATTTCACTGGAAATCGGTTGTAGACCACCTACCGGAACGTGTTCGAAGGTTTATTGGACAAAACCCATAATTGGTCCTCCCTAAGAAAAAAAAACAAATGTGCAAAAGAAAACGAAAACCTTGTTTTGAACTGGCCGGCTATCGTAATCGTTCGCCATAGGAAAACCATGCTTTGACGTTCTGTCGTGCACGGACAGAAACTACTAAATCATACATAAAGAACGACGTATTCGGCGTTTCACTTCAGGTGATCTAATACATTGGTAAGCATTCCAAATATGAAAAACACTAGAATCGAGAAAAAATTGGGGGGCGCTGCTTTCTGGAAATCTCATGTCTCATTTAAGTTTCATAATAGTGTGATATACATTGTACAAATGCATATTCTTTGCAATAAGCATCCAAGACCATTATACTTGTGGTCTCAAATTATTAGATCTGTCTATGTTAATTATATATCATACTGGATAGGCAAAACAAACCACTGTTATATTGGATGCTTATTGGGAGAATATGGCAACAAAGTAAGTTCATGTTGAACACAACCTGTATGTGAGCCCTAATTACAAGTTGCACACCACCATAGGCATGCTTTAAGCTTAGTTAAAGGGAGCATTCACCAATTATAGTATGTGGTTTTCTTTTTATCCCCGTGGCTTGAAAAGCAGAGGGGATATTGCGAGGGTGCGCATGGTCCGTATGTATGTGTGTGTTGTGTTCCAGTTGGTTAGGTTTTTGTTTCTCGCGGGTCTCTTCGGAAAGGTTTTAAGTCCGATTTTAAACCATTTCATGCTTTGAGGTGTCTGATACGCGATAATATCGGATTACCTACACATGATAATCATATAAAATTGGATGGTTGTGACCCAATATTTATTGGTCTCGCTATGAGTTTTAAAATATGGGCTCGACTGCGTCTCGGCCCACAATATTTTTGCAAATCATAGCTCAACTACTAAATTGGGCTGAATCAATCCAATTTTATTACAGACTTGGGGTGACGGGGCATTGAGGTTCCTTCATGTATGTGGATTTGTCAAAGGTCATGGACCAGGTCAAAGGTCTATGAGGTCCACAATTGCAGTTCCAGTTGGTTAGGGTTTGTGGTTAGGTTTTTGTTTTTGCGTTTCCTTTGAAAAGTTTAGTCGATTTTAAAGAGGAACATTGAGGAGATTTCGGAAGAGAAACGCCCCACAAATTTTTCTCGAACCCCATTTTTTACATATTTGGAATGCTTACCAATGTATTAAGATCACACCTGAAGTGAAATAAGCCGAATACACCGTCTTTATGAAATAAGATGATAATGTAGTAGTTTCTGTCGTGCACGACAGAAAGGCCAAAAGCACAAGTTGCTATAGGAACGATACGGCCAAGCAGACAAGTTCCAAAACTAAGTGGTTTGCGGTTTCTTTGCACCTGTGTGTCCTTCTCGGTAGGTGGTTCTACAACCAATCAGGAATATTTTGAGGGGAAAATTCGTATCCTAAAAAAAATCTCCTACTGTCACTTTAAACCCAGACTTGGGGTGATAGATGCAATAGGGGTTCCTTCTAGTGTGGATGATGCCAAAGGCCAGAAAACCAAGGTCAAAGGTCCCAAACTGAGGGTCATGTTCCAGTCTGGTTAGGTTTTCATTTTTAGAGGCTACCGCTTAGAAAAAAGTTTAAGTCCAATTACAACCTAGCCTGGGTCAAAGGGCAATATGATATGGGTTCCTTCATATGTTGTTGATTATGTCAAAGGTCACATACCAAGTTCAAAGGTCATCTGCGGTTATTTTCCACTTTGGTTAGGCTTTCATTTTTTGGAAACTGCTGCATTTCTAATATTCAATGAGCAAACAATTTATTGAATGTGAGCCCTGAAACTGACAGCTGTGGCAACTAACCAACTGTGATACTGCCATCCTGCCATAGGGATCGCGCAAGTGTACTTGCTGTATTTTATCCCCCTGGCTGAAAAGCAGAGGGGGGTATTGCAAAGGCACGCATGTCCATATTGTATGTGGTATGTATGTGTGTGTTCCAGTTTGGTTAGCTTTCTAACAGGGTAGGTTATGTGGTTTTCGGTCCATTCAAAAAGTTGAAGTCGATTGAAACCAGACTGGGGGTTAAGGTGTTTTTGTAATATGGTTTCTTAATATGTGTGATGTCAAAGGTTCATGGACAAGGTCATCAAAGGTCTCATATGAGGTCATGTTCATTACTGCCATCTTGCCAGGGGATGACGCAAGTTTACTGGCTTGTTTTTTTTTTAATATGAAAAGTTTACGCCACATAGCTTAATCCCAAAGTTTCACGTTGAGTTAGAATGACATTGATTGTTAAATAGCAGTTAAGGTAAGATAACTAGTTGGCACACAAAAGTATTTGGCATGTTTTATCAGTATTGTGCCAATAGGTCGGATAATTGTAAAAGTTTTGAAATCTTTACACATTTTACAATAATATGTGTGTATGGATTTTACACAATGAGCCGTTTCCGACTGACGGAGGAGAAAGCTACTTGCAATATTGATTGTGATCAGCATGTTCGTGTGCAGTACACTGCAATGTCCACTGAAAACTCCCAAAACCTGCAAACTTTTGGTTCGTTTGGGGTTTAGTGTTTTTACGTCTTTCAGGCGTTCGATCTCAGGCATTTTTGCACGCTTTTTTTTACAAGCAAGGTGTTAAAGGGGAAAAGCATTAGACCTGTTCAACAAAATGGTATCTTGAAAACTTGCAAAATTATCAGACTTTAGCACAAATATGATAGAAAAAAAACATTGCCAGAGATACTTTTTGTGCCAACTCTATTATTATAAACTTGACTGACTGTACAAGGTACAAATAATTTATGGAAAATCAATGAAACCAGTTCAGTCAAAAATATGTTTGAGTCTGTGTTGAGCTATCGCCAAGGATCTAGTGATCACTGAAAGTTCTTACGTTTGTTGGGGTGAGCAAGTCCAGTCCATCAAAGCCAAACTTTTGGCTACCGTACTAGTGTGGTTTGTAAGTAGACGTCGACGGAATGATTTTTAAGTGTGGAAGGACCCATCTCGGCAACTTATCTGGAGCAATTTTCAAGAATCTACTATGCAGCCGGTGATAGTCCGATGTGTATCATCAAATCAATTTTGAAAAGTCATTTTTTTGGCCAGTCCCCCCTTGGCCCCCTGGTTCTGCCACCACTGTGAGCTGGAATTAATAACCTCCTTTTTGATTTTGTGGTGTCAAAATCACACCCTTTATCCACAAAAACAGGCAGTTTAAATAGACACTTTTTTCACGAAATTGCATAACTTAAAGCGCATTATGGTAAATACAATTAGGAAAT
Source organism: Ophioderma brevispina (assembly GCA_023653785.1). Classification (NCBI taxonomy): domain Eukaryota; kingdom Metazoa; phylum Echinodermata; class Ophiuroidea; order Amphilepidida; family Ophiodermatidae; genus Ophioderma; species Ophioderma brevispina. Next base: position 20,479 of record JAMKCH010003235.1, read on the forward strand.
CTATATTATAAATATGCCATGTCTGTCTGTGATTTTTCTTGGAGGCCGGGGCTTGTACGGTCACAAAACTTGGTGAATGTGTGTAGCTTGGGCCAGGCCAGATCAAGTTTGATTTGTTAGCAGATACGTGTCCCACACGCCAGGTAATCGCGAAAACCGGTTTTCAAACTAGTAGTGCTTTTAAAAAGCCAGGTGATCGTGAAACCAGGGGACCACCTGGTTTGAGTATAATCAGACAAGGAAATAACTTGTCTGATAACTTACCCTTCTCATTGTAAATAAAATTGTTATAAATATTTGTTAAATGAAAATCCACAGCGAAAATCATGCAATCCCAGAAATAACTTTGTATCAATATGGTGTTTTCAGCAACTATCCTCTTTCAGAATTTTGCAAACTTTAAAAATTTAAAAGTACCGTTTTTTTTGTGATTAAAAAAATCAGATATTGATTATGGAAAATGCTTTTTATTCATGATGCTGCACTCAAGCATGGGGACCTGAAAATTTAGCAAATGACGGGACCGGGTGAGTGGTAGGGTCAAGGCTGATAATTAAATAATGCCTTTTTATGGATTGTTTGTAAATTTATTGAATCAATGGATTGCAAGCTTGTTTTTGCTGTAACCAGATATCAAGGATTCAGTGCAACAAAAGCTATTTCCATTTTGGCTGTTTTCAGAAAATAAGCATTCAAGATTTTTAACTCTATATATCAATGCAGATTTTTACCATAAATAATATTGATTATACTCAACTGCAGAACATTTTGCATTAACAAATTGTCATAATTAATAGGTTCCTGGTCTGGTACAGAACAATATGATACCAAAATCTTATTTTGGCCATAAAAAGGAAGACCATTTGTTGCACTAAACCGTCTTATGTATACTTTAAATATATCAGCATAGTTAACCAAAGTAACAACCAATGCCATTGATTACGGCGATTAGACTAAAAAAAGCCTAGTCAGAGAAAAGCTAATATTTTACTTTGTGATTAAAAGCAAACAAACAGTTAAAAATAGCCTGAAATCTGGGGTCATTGTTTTTTCCCATCTTTTCTTTTTATAGTATATTTAATAATTGAGATACCAGCTATGCATCAAACAAGTTCTTCCATAGCAGTTTTTTTTCTGAGCACAATCATTTGTGGAGACCTTTTTGTTACAACAGAAAAGTGTTTGCTCTTAATATCATAGTTTGCAATTAAACCAGTGTTGCTAAGAAATAAATGTATGTTTTAAGTTGTCTGATTTTGATCTCTCACTTATATTGTTCAATACCTGAGGGTTTTTTGAACCAATCCCATAATGCATTGCAATGTATCAATACTGTACTGTACAAAAACATGATAAGAAGTGTTTAAGTAGTTAGAGGACCACAAAAGATTCATGATCATGGGTTGGTACATTTTGTGACCCCACTTTGTCTGCTCCCAGTTGAATTCAGCAGCCTTGATGGAATAAAGTACAGTATCACATGCACTTTATTCCGTTAAGGCTGCTGCATTCGACTGGGAGCAGGCAAAGTGGGTGCAGTAAATGTACCAACCCCATGATCATGCTAAAAATTCCGTAAGTACTAATGCATGGGGGCTAGAATGAGTGTAAAAGTCAGGGTATTTATGTTAAGAATAGGATTTTGGTTGGATCACATGACCCAATTTAGGTGAAATTTCCCCAAACTGGTGCATTGTGGGATTGACTCAATACATCCTCTGGTTTAATGCTTAGCAATGTCAAATCATAATGCATTACCTGCCCGTCATACATCATTTGTGATTGGCTATTTACATTATGAATTCATTGGAATAACAAGTTGAAATGTACCTTGCCTACTACACTGGTGCCCTGCGCCTTGGGCTTCGCTTTATGGCTCAGACTACCCAAGCACACAGGTACAAGCCGAATCATAATTAGTCAGGATTATGTACCTTGCCTACTACACTGGTGCCCTGCGCCTTGGGCTTCGCTTTATGGCTCAGACTACCCAAGCACACAGGTACAAGCCGATCATAATTAGTCAGGATTATGTACCTTGCCTACTACACTGGTGCCCTGCGCCTTGGGCTTCGCTTTATGGCTCAGACTACCCAAGCACACAGGTACAAGCCGATCATAATTAGTCAGGATTATGTACCTTGCCTACTACACTGGTGCCCTGCGCCTTGGGCTTCGCTTTATGGCTCAGACTACCCAAGCACACAGGTACAAGCCGATCATAATTAGTCAGGATTATGTACCTTGCCTACTACACTGGTGCCCTGCGCCTTGGGCTTCGCTTTATGGCTCAGACTACCCAAGCACACAGGTACAAGCCGATCATAATTAGTCAGGATTGTGACTAGCAGATGCACCCCCTCGAATCGTCGCTTGATATCCGGCTTGATATGCTGAGATACACGATAATCGTGTGCATAGGATAGACACTGTGGAAGTGATGGTTCACGCACGCTGTGTACCGAGCGTCACTCAGTCAAAAACGCAACACGCCGCGAGGTGATAGCGTACCGCGATCTACACCAATCGTGCGAGTTGCAGTGGCTTAGCACGGAAATTAGAACCACAGTTCAAAACAACTACGTCAGAGCTTTCAATGTGCATTGGCCAATGAGTTGCCAACATTCATTTTTATGTACCTGCGTCTTTGGTCAGTTGTGAACCAGTCGTTGAGAACCAGCGTACTTGCCTACCACCATTCTTACTACAGGTTGTCCCAAAAAAGAAACCCAGCAATCTGGTTATTTAATCTTTACAAGGCACTTTAATTTTACCCTTGTGTGTATAACCAGTATAAATGTCATGGTAATCTACCTACACGAACCAGAGATATAATATTAAATACAAGAGGACTGAGGTATATTGTTCTTCCCACAATTTATAGTTACAAAAAGTACCTAAATGAACAGAACTCACTCCAATCTTGCAATTTAAATACTTTTTGTACTACGCTGTAGAAACAATCCTGGGGTGTTGGTTTGCCTGGTGTACCGTAAAGGAGGTCATGATTTATACATTACACAGCAGCATTACTATACTTTTATGATGTATTGTTGATCGTGTTTGAGGACTTTCATTGAATTGTATACTTTTCTGGATGAACAGCAACTTTCATGTCTACATAAAGCAGACAATTTTGCCGAAGCTTGTTGCAATACTGGCACTGTCATGATTGTTTACTACATACACTATGAGTTACAATACACTCATCCACCAAGGACACAGTTCAGTGGGTTGTACTTGTACATACATTGACATGAATGACCTTGTGTGATCTTGGGTTAGCATACTCATACCCAAAACCAGGGGTGTATTTTTCAAATACATTGGTGAATGAAGGCTACTGAACTGTGCCAAGGGAATTGAGATTTTACTAGCTCATAGTGATAGTTGTTTACATTGGAAACTTCCAAATTCATTGCTTTGACCCAAAAAAGCATGACCCAAACCAAATTTATAGACTCCCTGCCCAAACATGGTTACCCTCAACAATAGTAGACACTTCATGCCGAGTACTGTCATTTTTGTGCCGAGTAGAAACAGGGTGAGTGTTGGTGAATTAGGTCCCCAGCACCCAGCAAACAGTGGACAAGAATTATCGGGCATTGGCGGGTGCCAGAGGGTGATTTGAACCAGTCCCATAATGCATTGCAATATGCCTATACTGTACTGTACTGTACAAAATGAATGTCAGTACTTAGGGATAAAAAGTGTTCAAGAAGTTAGAGGACCACAAGACATTTCATGATCATGCTAAAAAATCCCTTAGTTCTAGCACTTTGGGAGGTAAAATGAGTGAAAAAGTCAGAATTTTTTGTGGGATCACATGACACTATTGAGGTTAAATTTCCCAAAACTGGTGCATTGTGGGATTGACTCAATACACCCTCTGGGCATGTGCTGTCTATAAACAGTTATTTGTTCAGCCCATTGCCACATGATTTTTTTTTTTGTAATTTTAAAAAGTCTAATCATGATCTGTTTTTTGAGGGGGCCAAGAAAAATATTGGGGAACCCCTTTGCACCTTCTGGTGCTACCATTTAATACACAGATTTTGCAACAAATTAACATAGTACTTTTGTACCATGTTTTTGATTCAATTCTCAGGCTGTTACAGATTTTCATTTCAAAGCACCTGTTTACCTAACCTCATAATGGTCACGCCTCAAAACACAAGTACAACCAGAACCAATGTGCATATCATGTTGAATAGTGTAATCAATCATGCTGTTATTGAATGCTAGATGACATTAAAGGTTGTAACACAAGGTTAAAGGCTGATTCAGAGATTTCGAAAAATATATATTTTGTGTGTATTAATTAAAAATAGTCAACTAGAACTAAAGATAGTCAACTAATATGGTCAATTCCAAAATTTGAGATAAATCGGATTTTCATTATGATGCAGTATAGCATAAAGAGACATGAGGACATTTCCAGAAAGAAGCGCCCTCAATTTTTTTTGAACCCAGGTTTTTTTGCATATTTGAATAAGCCGAATATGTCATCTTTATGTAATAAGATGGTGATTTATATTAGTATCTGTCGTGCACGACAGAAAAAGCATGTTTCCTGTGGGGACGATTAGGAGAGCAGGCAAGCTCAAGACAAGGTTTGCAGTTTCCTTTGGTACTTGGTGTCAATAAAACTTGGAAATGTTCCTGGTAAGTGGCCTACAATTGATCCAGTGCAATTTGAGAGAATGGACTCTGATTTGAGATTACCTATTTCACACCGTGATTAGTATATGGGCAAACATTACGTATAAGTAAAAAACATGATTTGTTTGAAAATTTAGGCTGTCTGGAAATTTCTGAGTCCACCTTTAATAATCTGCAATAAATAATGAGGTGGTTTAAAAACCTGCCTGTGAAATCAAATTTACTCTATAGGCCTGTGATTTGGCCAATTTGTACCATCCCAAATTCTAAATATATATCCATAAATTAACATATTACAACAAAATGGTCTGTGGTGATGCTGTAACTCAAAACACTAAAAATGCAATCAGCTGAAATTTTGGAAATATGGCTTTATTCAATGATGGCTACTCAATCATTTAACTAAAAGAGTACTAAAAGAACAAAAGGCACATTTTAAGATTATCAAATCAAGACAACTTGTGTTTTTGAGAAGAAACATTTATTTCATCCCTAATCATTCACTGACCATCAATTAATACACAGGGCTTGTGGTCAAGAAATCCTAAATTTAGACGCTGTCATTGGTTTTACACTTGTAATAGAAAAAATCTTGACCCAAATCCTGAATTTTGTATGTCATCAGAGCCAATACTTTGATATTTAAAAACCCTTGGAGTTGGAGAAAACTCAACTCCACGTAAGAGTTTTGTTCCAAGTTAGTGATATAGTTCTAGTACTGAGCGTGACACTCATAACCTACAGTGGCGTTTTGTTTAAAAATTACTGGGACAGGAGATACACACCACCTCATGGAAGCGCAACAAGTACGCGGAGGTTTTGGCGTTCCTTGACCAAGTACAAGTCGCAAAATGAGGTGAGAATTCCTCGGGCTGACAAGCAGTCCACGCGCGCGCGCGATTGTGTTCGATTCTGTCCCAACAAAATAGTAATCAGACTGTACTTGCGAGTACACATCATTGTTGATCTCATCTACTGGGTCTTTCTGTCCCTGAGGTTTACTGTGTTGATACCCCACTAAGTGCCAGCTTGAGGTCTTTATCAACCTGAAAGCTAGTAACCTAGTGGAATATAGGGCATCCGTCTAGTGATCGTAAGTTCACAGGTTCGATTCCAGTACTGGCCATGGGTCTTATTCATGTAACAGTGTGGGTTCGATCTCACGAGGTGCATGTCTATGATAAAATAATTCCATCTAGGTTTGCCTTAGTGATGGTCATTTTACTGTAGGTATATATTAATGATTTGTCACCACATGGGCATTCTTCAGTTTTGTTCTTTGAGTTAGGAGGAAAGGGCAAGATTCCTATCATATATGGGACCGTGGGTAGACCACACATGACCAGCCCATATTCGAAGTGCCCCTAAACCAGTTCATGCGTTGGAGTCGTATATTTGCCTTACTAGTTGCTTATTTTTTTTTTGAATAAAGCTTGTCTGCCATTGGCTGAGGATTTTACAAAGATATGCTGAGGAAGCCCTCAGAGTGTCCTTTAGACAGATCAGGGACTTTTTTAAAAATTGGCTTGGTCAATTGAAGTCCCTCATGTTTAACTAAGAATATAAATTATATATTTGTGCTTTAAAAGCTGGTTTTTAACCTAAAATTCAATAAACACTAAAAAAGTGACAACAAAATTTGAATTTTCAATCTTACCCAGACCCCCAAGATGAATTGTTTTTGTCAAGGTGAAATTTGGTTGACATAACATATAAAGTCCCATCCCAACAGGAATTATTTTTTCGGATATGAATTTCTCTCAAAAGTCACTGGATCGGTGTGACCGATTGGAAGGTATGGTCTTATTGGACAACATGGAGCCCTGTTCAAGGCGCTCTACCACTTCATTCACTGGTTCACAGTGATATAATGCCAGATAACGGTATTAAAGAGCGGAGCATATGCTCCTCCTAAAAAAATGGCAAGAATGCACTTTATTAAACACCTAATTTGAGGTCTCCAATTTCACTTGGCCTAATATGTACCATGCTTCCACTAGAGAGTTCAATAAGTTCAACTCAACTCAGGCAGAGCTGTCGCTCTGAGTAGCACAACCACTGCACCTGACCACAACAGGTGTTTGTGGTTTTATGTCTAGACTAGTAGGAACCTGGATCCAGCCAGTGTGGACAACAGACCACCAGACAGTGTACCATTTTTTTATTTGATTATATAATCTTTCTCTAGACAGGGTAGCCCTAAAAAAACACAATGTTCAAAATAATTGAGAATAAATGTTAATTATGCAGTACAGTGTGAAAAAATAACACGTTTGTCGGTTCTTAGCAGACGGCCTTGATCAAGGCTAGACAAACAGGTGCAAAAGAAAACTGCAAACCTTGTTTTGAACTTGCCTGCTATCGTAATTGTTCCCGATAGAAAACCATGCTTTGACTTTCTGTCATGCACGACAGAAACTACTAAATCATCATCTTATTACATAAAGACGGCGTATTCGGCTTATTCACTTCAGGTGTGATCTAATACATTGGTCAGCATTCCAAATATGTAAAAAACCTAGGTTCGAGAAAGATTGGGGGCGCTTCTTTCTGGAAATCTCATGTCTCTTTAAGGTTTCCAAATTCTGCAGGGATGCTTATTTTTATGTTACCGGAACTGGCAATATACTGCCGGCTATGGCAACGGGGGATCCAGCAGTTGGGCCAAACTGATGACCGTGTTTGGAATCGCCAAGAAAAAACGAATCCAAACTAGCCTAGTCTTAGGGTTTATGAGATCCCCAAATGGCCTGTGGTCATTGCAAAGGTCATCTTGAAAGCCACTGATTTAAGCGGGATGACCCAATTTAAGTATATAGGTTTTCATCTTGATAGAATGGCCTTCACCCCAAAACCCCATCTGTAAATTTTCGCGCCAATATTTCAAGTCATTTTGATGTGAGAGCTAAAAACGTGATTTTGTAATCCCTATAGAGTACTGTGTCAGGGCCCGTAAAGTTAATATCAGTCGATGAAAAATGGGGAACTTTTTCGCTGATTACATCCAAACAAAACATCCTTTAGCCCTAAGACTTCACAGGGTAAATGAGGAAAAATAGTAGATTTCTTCAGATACCAAAATTGTGACCACTTGTGGTAAATTCTGGGGATGACACTATTAGTGATCGGAACATGGCCCTTTAAAAGCCACTTTCTCAGTGACATTTATATAACCTTTACAAAATTGATCAGGGTTGAAATGGTTGTATTTGCTGCTAAATTGACAATGATTAATCCGGTTTGGTGATTTGGAGAATATTTTCTAATGAAAATTTACTGTTTTAAATCAGGGTCATTGTCAATATTTATGTTAAGGGAATACAGGGGACCTTTTGAGTTTTTAGGCTCTTTAATATTCATAAAGATTATGACTTATTTTATTAGTTGTGTAATATTTTGATAGTTAAGAATAAAATAAACAAATGAAAAGAAAATTCAGAGGGAGCTGGGGCCAATTTTTGTTTGGAAGCACTGAAGGAGAACTGACTTTTTCAGTTTTTATGGAGGGCTAGTATCTTTTTATTTAAAAGCCACTATCAGCGTATTTTTTCAAATGTTACAAACGCGCCCTATTTTCATCAGTGCATACTAGCACTTTTAGAGACAAAAGGGGCATTTTGATTTTGGAAAAAAAATGACTGATATGGCCTTTAGAAATAGGAGAAATTGTTAACTCTACTTGTATTTATTAAGGGGCATTTTGTAACCCATGCAGCCTTGTCCTTGACTTTTCTTACCCAAAAATTCAGATTTTAATAGTATCTGAACATTGGGACTATTATATTATTTGTGTCTAATTTTTACATGGATATTTTGATCTACCTACAAGAAATTTGAATTTTGTATTTTAGTCCGTAAGGGACAAATGACCACACAGTGGCCTATGCTGGTTGATATGAAACATTTGCTTATAACACCAAACAGCAATCAGAATCAACCGAAAGCGTTGAAATACCTTTTCTTGGGGGTATTATTGACCATAAACAAAAATGAAGGTCTATATCACAAATATGCACAGATCACACAGAACTTGATCAGTATCACAGAACTTAAACACCAAAATTAAACCATTCAAATATCAATTACATCACCCATTCCCCATAATAGTGATCAGCTCCTAAAAAGGGAATCACTAAATTTGCACTCAAACATCCGAATTTCAAATATATGCAAAAAAACAAACTTTTTCTATTAAAATCACCTATTCTTTCTTGGGAACCACTCATTTGTAAACTTACAGGCATTCACAAAACGAGATTGGCTTTCAAAGCATTTTTGGCATACTTTTCACCTTTCAATTCATCACAAAACCTGAGTTAAGCCAATTTTATAAATTGTTGATTTTGTGAAGTGACAACAACAAAAAGTCTGGGATGTGCCCAGACTCTACAACATATCCAGTGGTTTGTGGCATTTATTGTCTTCATGCCCATTGAGATCAAGGAGTGTAATGAGAGGTGTCTTTGGGCCCTGACTGGTGGGGGGGTCAACTGTTGTTCCCTCATAAATGCAGGTTTTTTGTGCGGTTGAACTGCAAACATCCCCTTTACAATAGCAAAAGTTAAGCCTGTGTGGAACCACGTGGGCAAACTTTTCTAAAGGGTTGACTAATAATTATGAACGCTTGTTATCGTGTTTGCCCGAATCTTTTGTAACAACTATTTTTACACCATATGTGATCGAGTTATTGCCCATGCAATCTTATCAAAATTAACTTTGTTATAAGTTTGCCTATCCTGTTCAAAACTATCATGTCTGTGTCTATGTGTGATAGTTGACCAATCTTATAGAAAACATGTAACTTCTTGGTTATAGGTTTTGCCCCTTCTTGTCAACTGCTTGGGGGGGCCACTCCCATTTTGGAAGTTACCATGCATAAACAGCTAAGCTGTCCAGACCCCCCCCCCCCCCATCTTCAGCATCAATTGTCACCCAAAGACCCCCTATTTTGGAAAACTCCACCCAAAGACGCCCTTATTTTGACAGTTTACCAACTGTCATCCAAGACAAAGACCACCCCCTATTTTTGGTGGGCAATTTTGAAAATTTTCACTCAAGACCTTATTTTTTTTGTTTCAAATTGCAAAATCTTATAACCCAAAGCCGCACATTTTGGAAAATTTTGGCAAATTTTTCACTTAAAAACCCCAATTTGGCTGTCCTCAACCCAAAGACCCCTATTTTATGTTAGTCCTCTGTCCTGAATGCTCCTGGGTTTAGAATCGCCAGCCCTTACACCCATATCCATTCCATTTCATATGCGAGTCCCCCCCCCCAATCTTGTCCAAAAACTAAGAATTTTTTAGTTCTTGTCCAGTCATTAGTCAAAATAAGTACCGGTGTAGAGTTTTACCCAATTTTGTCAAAATTTATTTAATAATAAACCTTGAGCTTTTTTTTTTATACCCAATTTTGTAAAAGGCTTTGTAGTATGCTGGTGTCTTACTGAGTGACTTATAATGTGCTGGGATCTTTGAACACTTTGTAGCATGTAACAACAAGGGTCTTTGGGGGACTTCAGTGCTGTTATCTTTCAGTGGCTTTGTAGTGTGTAAGGGGTCTTTGAGCAACTTTGTATCTGAGTGATCTTTGTATGCCACTGCGAGTCTTTGCGGGAAGTGTGTAAGGGTCTGACCTTTTGTAGTATACTGTGGTTTTTGAGTGGGGGGGCTTTGCATTGTGCACATGTCTTGTGTATTTTGCAGTGCACATCTAGGGTCAAAACATACAGCCAAAAGCAAACCATTTCAGTCCCTTTGGTGAGACAAAAGGGATGATTTAAGGTGAAATCGTCTAATAGGATAAGTTCCCACCTTTGTTCAACAACACTAAGTTATGTAAATGTATAGCCCAATTATTTCTTAGAAGTTGTAATGAAGGAGTTCAAAATCCTAGGCTCCGGAATCCAAAGGGGAGAGATGAAAATCAAGACCTTCGTTAGGCCGATGAACCACCCTGCTGGAAACCGGTCTTTGAAAAGTTACGCTATCCACAGAAGAACTGGAAAACGCCTGCTGCCAAATGGGGAATGAAGGTCAACCCATCTAAATGCAAGTTCATGGCGGGGGATGGACCCAAGAGACATCCACCCTTAACCAGGACACCTTTGACAAAGTAAATGATTTGGTCTTCTTGGAAGTATGCTTCGGTTAAGGAGGACAGCAGAGGCGTACAAGACTGGCAGAATGGGCATCGGTAGGACCCTAAGAATCGGGAATTCCATCTGGAGCAATCATGACATCACCAGATCGCTCAAAAGTCAGAATATACCAGTCTCTTATTTAACCCCCATTGCCAAACCTATGGAGCAGAGGTCTGGGTTGGGGCAAGGCAGACTGCAAAGCTAGGGAAGCTTTGAGATGCGAGCAGCCGGTCCATCCTAGGAGTGAAACTCGGGACAAAAATTAGAATGATGAAATTAGAGAGCGTCTGAACATCACATCCACCATCACGGATGCAATCACCAGGAGACGGCTGAAGTGGTTTGGACATGTCGTCAGGATGCCGGAAAAAAAGATTACCATAACATACGCAAGACTTCAACAAGAGTAGGAGTACAAGGTCGCCCACCGGCAAGATGGAAGGACCAGATCCCAAGGCACAGGCTTAGACGTCCAAAATGCCGAATCTATGCAAAGGGCAGACCAGATGGAGGAGAGTTACTCATGAGAAGAGCAAAGGACACCCCGTTCTATGCAGTAAAGTCAAGTCAAAAGTTGACAAATCTAAGCTCCAATATTATTACCAAGAGGAGGTATAGTGGCCTCCCATAAGCATTTCTTCCAATACAATTTTTGCACTGGTTGTCACATGAGTTTATATTACGTGTACGGCCTGAACTAAGGAGTGATATATAGCTTTCATGCAGGTTTAAACATGCGAATCGCAATAAGGCGCAGCTACATCTCAAGGTCGGTGTGCGCGATACAATGCACATTTGCCGCCGATGCTATGACATCATCACTCCTTAGTTCAGGGGACGGACGAAGTTATAGTGAAAAAAGTACTGGAATCGCAAAATGGGGATGGGTTAACTTTTCATGTGGTACGTTCTGTATACAATAAACCCCATGTGAAAAACCAGTGCAAAAAATTGATGGAGGAAAAAAGAATGCATTGTACGAAGGGGAACCACCATACTCTTCTTGTGATAATCGGCACGATTAATTTCCCAACATACAGCTGGAGCAATTTCTGTCCAAGATAAGGTCAAGTGAAGATACAATTAATTTTGTTTTATACTAGTATGTGTACAGATCTATTTTTGTGGCCGCAAGGATTGCGGAGCACCTACCAGTCTTAATTTCTGTCTAACCGTGTGGCCGTCTGCCTCCATGTTTTCAAAGGTAAAGTTTCTGAGAAAGTTTCTCATTCAAGAAGTAAAAGTCTCAATTTTACGAACTTGGGTCATGATGCCCTTGGGAACCTGGAATATGATGAGGTCAAGGTAAAACAAGGTCAAAAGTAATGAGGTAAAAGTGTATATAAATGGCTGAAACATCAATTGAACCAAACTTGGCCAACATGCAAACATAGGACATTTAGAAATGGTCAAGGTCACTTGCACGGCAAAGTTCATCTGAGGTCAAGTTATACAATAAGGATTGAAGGAAAAGTGGATGCAAAAGCAGGTGGCACTGGTGCGAGAACCTTGCTTATCATCTTTCACTCAATAATGCCATGTAAACAAAGGCTCATTCAACACAGTTGTAACATTCATATGAGTGCCTCGCAGATACAAACAGGAACAAAAATAAAGATCCTGGTGAATGAAGTTTTTAGTAAGTACAGATAATTACCAATGAACAAAGTCACTTGAAAGTTTCATGAAAAAATATACCATAATAATATTTTATTACAATACATGATTTAAAAAAATATTTGTGACCCTAGCAAATGGTTAAAACCTTGAAACATTTTCATATTCTATCATAGGTAATCTAAAATTGAGCACTGAGAAATGTTAAAAATTGAAAAAAGAAAAAAATCATGATTTTTTTTTGATTAACCACAATTCCGTCACCCTTTACACGATCACATCTTGTATTTGCTGATTGTCTTGGGTGGTACATGGTTATAGATTTAGAGAATAAAGGTGTGATTTGGGGAAAACTGGTACTCTCCTGTAAGACAAAACCAAGTTGATACCATTTATTTAAGTGTAAGAACAAGAGGGCCGGAGTCTCCAGGCACAAATATGGTGGCGCCAGTTGTCATTTGTTGTAAAAGAGTTACCAAGTCCCCAAATTCAACCTTCATTCTCATTCTTAAACAGCTTATTTCTAATTAAAGGTCATCTTTAAACCCAATTTGCCATTCCTTATGTTAAATACACAAGAAAGGACTGCCACCACCCAGTGATGAGAAAAATCAAACAAACCCCATTTTACTCAGTGTGACGTGAGCGGAGGTGCCTTCAACTCCAAAAAACATTCAATACACAGAGCATACTACTGGGTTGAAATTATCGAAATTGAACCCAGGCATCAGCCAAATGAATCGCTTACATTTACAGCTGTTAAGAATAGGACATTTATGGTTTGATTTGTGTTTGAAATCCCTAGCATTACACCCGTTTCTTACGTGTAGGTGATTGGGTTGGTTACAAGTATTTTTTAATTTGAGTAAACCAATCAAAAAATAAGAGTTATAAAATATTTAGTCAATCAAGTACCCATTTAGAAAAAATGTATTACAGGAAAATCTGATTCCCTTTTTAAAACTCACATCCCAGTGTATTAACAAACATCTATAATTTAATACCGGTGTTCTATTTGTCCGTATATTCTGTGTGTATGACCGCTGTCTATTTTCTCGGAGACCGAGGTCGCACGGTCCTGAAACTGGTGGGCGGGTGCCCTTGACCGAAAACGAAGACTGAGTTTGTTTGGTTAGTGGATAACAAAGGTCTCGGGGGTCATTTGAGGTCAAAAGCGAGAGGTCAAATAGACCGTGTCAATTGTCTCGGAGACCCAGGGTGTTCGCACGTTACCTGGAAACTGGTGGGGGGGTTGCCCCTTGACATCGAAGACCGGGTTTGTATTGGTTAGTGGATCACAGGTATCATGACAGGGGTCATTCAAGGTCAACAGAGGTTCAATGGGGGTAACGTTGGGGATGGACATGAAAACTTGGGGGTGGGTGGGACGATTTTTGATGGCAAAAATTTTGAGGGTCACGACAGGTCATATGGGTCATTCCAAGGGCCCCCCCCTCCCCCCCCCCCCCCCCCCCCCCCCCCCCCCCCCCCCCCCCCCCACCCCCCCCCCCAAAATGAGGTAAACGTTTTGGTTTTCGCCAGACGAGGGTCGCAAGTTCTTGAAACTTGGTGTGGGGGGGTGCCTCTTGACCGTTCCGCAAGACGGGTGTGGTATTGTGAGGGAGTTTTAGTGATTTTAAAGGTCATCAGGGTCATCAAGGTCAAATGAGGGCAAATGGGGTAAACGGTGGTGTATGGAATGAAAACTTGGAGGGTGTGGGGTTGATTTTTGATGCCAAAAATTTTAAGGGTCATACAAGGTCATTAGGGGTCATTAAAGGTCAAGAAGGTCCAAACGGGGTAACTTTGATCTAGACAAAACTGGTGGGCGGGGGTCGATGTTGATGCCGAAAATTTTGAAGTCACGACAAGGTCATCCGGGGGTCATTTTCAAGGTCAAATGCGGGTAAACGGTGTATTGTATGGACATGAAAACTTGGGGGGAGTGGTCTTCTCGCAGGACCGAGGTAGCAGTTCTTAAAACTTGGTGGGTGCTGGGTTGCCTCTTGACCGTCCGAAGGCCTAGGTTGTATTGGTTAGTGGATTAAAGTCATCAGGGTCATTCAAGTCAAATGAGGTCAAAATTAGGGGTAAACGTTGGGTATGGACATGAAACTTGGAGGGTGGGGTTGATTTTTGATGCCACAAAAGGTTAAGGTCATGACCAAGGTTCATTTAGGGGTATAAAGGTCAAAGTGAAGGTCAAAGGGCGTAAACTTTGATGTATCTAGACAAAACTTAGTTGGTCAGGGTGGGGGTAGAGTGTTGATGCCGAAAATTTAAGATTCAAGGACCAAGGTTCATTAGGGGTTAATCAGAGGCAGATGAGGTCAATGAGTAAATGTTGGTGTATAGACATGCAATTGAGGGTTGGGGTTTGGTGTTGATGCCCGCAATCTTTAAAGGTCAAACGTCATTCAGGGGTCATTTCAAGGTCTATACGGAGCTCAAATTGGGGAAAACTGTGGTGTATTCCAGATGATGTGAACTTGGGTGTGTGGGGGCTATGATGATGCCAAAAATTGTGGGTAACGGTCATGAATGTCATCAGAGGTCATTTCCAGGTCAAAGGCACCACAAACCTGGGGTCATTTCAGCCAGGTGATTCGCGAAAACCAGGTTGAATCGCGAAAACCCAGGTGAGCGCGAAACCGGGGACACCGCCTAGTCTATTCATAAGAGGCATGAGATAACATGGTCACTGGAAATTTTACCATGACACAATATTCCAGCACTTCAAAGTATTATATCTTTAATAAATTTGAGCTTGCTAATTGGTTTTAAACATGCTCTCATGGTGAAGGGCCGTAACCCAGGATTATTAGGGGAGGGGCTTTAATTGGAAACAAAAGGGGACTATTTCCCAAAATGGCAAAAGGACCAATTTGGCAAAAAAGTGGACTTTTTTACCAAAATGGTTAACCTTTTTTCGACCAAAAAGGCATTTATTAAAACACCCTAATATTTGCCTCTTTTTGGCCCTTTCAGCTCTTTTGGGGTTATGGGGTTGGGGTTTGGAGATGGATAGAGAAAGAACCCGAGACCAGAAATTGATGTGATGATGCAAGTTTGATCAAATTTATTTCAATAATGAATAGCTGCCATATGATATTATTGCACCTTATTCTTGTTCCTCACAAACTTGCAGATGATATCTCCACACCATTTTTATCGGTTTTTTGGGATCTTCCAAATTGTTTTTTTAATGATTGATCTCAAACACATGCAGTTGCATGAGCTTTTTCAAAATCTGATTTGTGAGTTTTAATATTTTTGTTTTATAGATTATGTAGTTGACTTTGTCACTTATCGGCTAGAATGAACACAAAATCCCAAATTTTCAATTAAAAAGAAAAAAATCCAGCATTGCACCTTTTTAATCAACAAAATAAAAACAAAACAAAATTCTGAAAAAAACCTGATGGTGTGGGTGTTTTGGACAAAAAGTCACCAAGACAAAACTATTTTTGGCCATGGTTTCATCCTGCATAATAGGGCTTTATCATAGTAATTTTAAATAACACTTTTTTGACTTTGTATCGAGAACACCAAACCCTGTCAAAAAATACTGGGC
The DNA here is from genome assembly GCA_023653785.1 of Ophioderma brevispina. Taxonomy (NCBI): domain Eukaryota; kingdom Metazoa; phylum Echinodermata; class Ophiuroidea; order Amphilepidida; family Ophiodermatidae; genus Ophioderma; species Ophioderma brevispina. Next base: position 36,474 of record JAMKCH010003235.1, read on the forward strand.
TTGAGTGATGCATTCTGCTATCAATATCCTGATGAATCAACACAATAATCAAAAAGGACAATGGGTCTCATTTTCTGCCTTCTGGTCAGTGGCGTAACCAGAGGACCCTGCCAGCCCACCCCCCAAATGACTGACCTGGTACAGTTGTCTAGGGAGTAGGACCCAAAGGTGCCCCCTCAGAAAAATGCATCAACACCCCCTTCTGCTCTCCCATTTGCAAAGGTTTTACTGGGTTACACCACGGCTTTCTGGTTATAAATGAACCTTTGTCTTGCCCAATTTTGGGTTATAGTATGGGTCGGGTTTTTATTCGAAAATTTTAAATTTGCTGGGAAAAAGTAGTCTGATTCCTCAATCGGAAGCCAAAGTTGTCAAATTTGCTTAAAAAGATTGAAATAAAGATTAAGGAAAAAGAATTGCAAATTTGTGTTTAAATTTTGGCAAAATCTGAGTCTATGGTATAGCTTATGAGTCCCTTTGGCAAAATTGGAAAATAAAATGTGGGTACGGTTTCCATACTCTCAGAGTCACATCCTACCCAAACAAAACCTCCCCCACAATCTCACACATTAATTTGCTACAATGAGAAACCGTTTGTCAGGACATAATTATAGATGGGGTACCATCAGACTTTATCAGCATTAAAAGGGATTATTATACCAGAAGGCTGATGAAAATAATTGAAGAACCATGAAACACAATTTGCATGAAAATGAAGGCCATTTGTTACAAATTAATTCTGTTATCCACCCAATTGAGAAACCCATTGTTATACAAATGATAATTAGTTTCTCAAACATTGTATGAAAACATGGAAACGTTATGTGGGAGTCAATGGGGACTGATTATGCACCAACAGTAATTCACCAGTTTAGGCTTGTTGTTCTTTGTTTCATAACATTAACAAAAAAAATTATTTAAAGGAATGTCAAAACATCCAAACTCAAGTTTTTGTAGTAATCATATAAGAAAAATTAGAAAACGATGTGTGTAAAGACAACAATTTGGTTTTATGACCTGAATGGTCAGAGCGAGGTTCATATTGTCACAAGTTGAAATGGAGGTAGGTAATACGATCAATCTTAAACCGGAAGATTTTTAAGATTGCATTTTGTGGTGATCTTCAATGATGGACTTGGATTTTTATCCACAAATATCAATCTTACTTATAAATTTACTCTTGTATAATCTCTTTTCATTCATTACACGGTGTTAGGACGTCTCGTAGACGTCTAAGGTCAGAAAATACCTTGTTCAAACCCAAATAATGAGCCTGTGCACAAATGATTCCTTTAATTAGATATAATAAACAGTTTTAATGATCTTTACGTGATTTGGTTTTCAGACTTTGGTATGTCCAAAACAAAATTTAACATATACACAATTAGTTAAGATTACTTTGAGGGTTTACTAGTGTCCTGTGATGAAAGCTGTTGCAGTTCAAAGATGATATGGCCTCACAGCGAAGACTCCAAAAAACAAAAAAAAATGACAGCGACAGTTCATACAGAAAAAACAAAAAATCCTCCAGGTATTGTATTCCAAGGGAATCTTCTCAGTCCTGAAGGTAATCTTGTAAAGCAGTTCCAAGACGGGACATATGGTGTTATTACATTAAAGTCCCTCGACGACAAATCCACAGATATCAGTCCAAGATAATCTACCACGGATTCCTCTGTCCACAATTGTGATTCCATTTTGATTCCCAGCACTTTGGCTTCAAAAGACGACAGTAGAATAATTACAGCAACTCTGCTCACATGGAATTATAAATAATAATCATGGAACTGTGTGGAGCAAAAATCTACCAATATTGTAGATTGAAAAAACCCGATACATCCATACTGTATAGCTGATTGCAACTGCTGGACGGCGGAGACTTAGCTCCAACTATCTAGATATATGACACTTCACAAAATCCCAGTCTAAAAAATAGACATTACAACAGCATCTTGCATAAACATCACCTTACACTAGCTGACCAATCGGAAATTCATCACACCAATTACATCACTTATATATATAAAACCATGGGAAATACACAGATCTGAAATGACCCCGACCCTTAAAGCATAATCAAAACAAGTGACTCAGTTACTAAGGTACATCTTGGGGAAATCCCCACTTCCCCCATTGTGCAATCCTAAACAGGTTTGGGGTTTGCAATTAGCCAAACAAATCTTGGGAATCCCCTTTTCTCTCTAATTATAGTAAACCCAACAGTGCTTTTTCGTGAGAGAATCTTTCTCAAATTAAAATTGAGAAAATAATATTTTTGAGAGTTATCAGGAAAAATGGAGGCCATCTAACAACATTGTTAACCATTTGCTGGAGCTTAGTGTTGATTTTAAACCTATTGTTCAAAAAAAATGATTTGATTTAAACATGACTCTTACAGGAGGTCTATTTTTTTTTTTTGTTTTTTTTTCCAAATCTCGAAGAGTTCCATATGACCCTCTGTGAATTTCTACAGGGAAACAAATTCTTTTTTATTAGTGGCCCCTACACTAACAAATACCTAACCCTTAAGGCCAAAAATAAAAAAAACATACTTTGTTACATGTAGAAACTTCTAAGGGGGGGTACTAGGAACTCTTGCCCAAATGTCTATACCTATAAGAGTTATTTCAGTGTTCCACAAGTGTATATCACTCTTTGCCATGATCAAACTTTGTAGGCTCCTGGTAAGCAACTGCGTCATCGTCATAAAGAGGCTCTAGGGAACTTCCACCCAAATCTTTATACCTGTAGTAAGAGTTATTTCCAGTCTTCCCACAAGGGCATAGCACTCGTTGCCCGATTTAAATTTGTAGGCTTCTGGTAAGCAACCGTTATCATTCATCATCATTAAAGAGGCTCTAGGCCTTTTACATATAAGAGTTATTTCAGTGTTCCACAAGTGTATATCACTCTTTGCCATGATCAAACTTTGTAGGCTCCTGGTAGCAACTTGCGTCGTCGGTCATATAAGAGGGTTCTAAAAGAATTCCACCCAATAGTCAAGTGTTTTGCTGCCGTTTGGTTTTTTTTTTTTGCCTAATGCTTGTAACTATTGTGTCAAAATGTCACAACATTCTGTGGGGAGAAGACAAAAAGAATGACTCGTCTTTAGTATTTTTGTGACTTAAGTCTTGAGCCCAGGGTAACTCCAAGGTTAAATGACAATGCATTTACTAGCTCCATAGATTCCGTGGCGTTACGATGCAGTCGATCCAGAAAGGGGGAAAAACGTGGCGGGTAACAACGCATTATGTTTGGTCCATTCTCGTCCCGCTTTTCGAGCCAGAGAGGGCAAAACTTGCCAGCCCCCCCCCCTGCATTTTTTCAGCACAAAATCATGAAATGGATTTTGAACAAGTCTATGTCAACTTTTTTTTGTGTCAGATTTTAAAAAAAGAATGTTATTAACCTCCGCGTGTGAGATTCGTATTATTGCCATATTTTATTGACTGTGATTGCAGAATGACAGAAAAGATGTAACCCTATGGAATACCAAAACAAAGTCTTTTGGTTTATATCTAAGCCTCTCTGGTGACCAAACTGGGTATTTTTTTTTTTTTTTTTTAATTTCACACTTGCCTGTGACAAAGCTATGATAGTAACCCTTTTCAATTCTTATAAGTCCTGCGGTTAGGCCTATGTGACATGGCAAAAAAGAAGTCTGCATAAAGTTTGATGGTTCTGGCAACATTGACCTTGCTCATTCCAAATCTTGACGAGGCCACTTTGTCATCCTGGGTATTTGGGTAAAATTAACAATTTCATAAATGTTTCAACAGGTTTTAAAAGCTGCCTAGGCATGTTGATCTGTCTTTACTAAGGATTTTAAAAAGGGTAAATTTCCTTATCTACAACTTTTGTGTTTGCATGGACAGGCCAAAAAACTTTTCAAGGTCCGATGATGGGGTAAACATTTATATTGATTGAAAGTTGGTTCAAATTGTTCATATTGAATGCTACAGCAGGGGAAATATACATTTACTTTCAGCTCAAAGAGATCCTAACAGAGGCAGAGTGCTGATCCATAGATCCCTGGGCTCTTAACACTATTTCCTTATATTATCCCAATGTCAAAAACATATCCCACAAAAAATGGTATTTTACCTGAACATTACTATAAGCTATGAACAAATTTTAACCCATTTGAGGAGAAATCTGCGCTATATATTTTTTTACCAATGGGGCTTTGAACCCCATTTAAAGTCCACTCACTAAGACTCGTCTTTGTTTTGAATCATTCGAATATTATTTTTCATGCTGATTTCAAAATATGAAAACTATAATTTTACAAATTTTTGTCAACGCAGTCCGATATACTAATATGATTAGTAGTATTGGACACGGTAAGCAGTAATTAATACCAAATTTCAGGAAGGTCTTTCATGCACCACGCGATCAAAAAACACCCCCATGTTTTTTTTTTTTTTTTGTTGTGTTAACAGCATTTTAGGACAAATGTACCGACAGCCGTATTGTACGACAAAACATCTCGGTCGGGGGGGCCACATGCCCCCCTGCCCCCCCCCCCTCTGGCTACGACAATGCGCAATCTGCAATAGTTTTGTACCAGTGGTCATGGCATAGCCAGTGGGACCAGAGGGGGGGCAGAGTGGCCCCCTCTGAAACAGTTTTTCTTGCGGGGAAATGACCCTTTTTTGGACGTTTTTGCCTGTGACGGGATATTTTTGCCTGTGGATCAGGACAATGTTGCACCTACCAGAAAGTTGGCCCCTCTGAAACAACCGGGACTGGCTAGTCCCTAGCCAGCGTTGGAGCCAGGAATTTTGGGGAGACAGATTGGTACAGACTTGTGAATTGTAACACCCAAAGCACCAAAAAACACAATTTCAGCTGGTTCTGTTGCATGGTGCGTTTGATGTTATGTTTGTATTACAATGCTCCCATTGTGCGTAATGTGTCAATTACTTTCTGTCCAATTTTTAGGGACCATAAAAAATAACCAAATTACGAATTTCATCCAGAGCAGATCACATTTTGGGCATATAGGAATTAGGTGCTCAGACTATACTTAGACCAGTTCAGATGATATAAACATTCTCAACTTTTTTTTAACTGGGGGACGAGGAGAGATCACAAAATGGCCCATTTTTATATAATATGAAGTTCCCTGGACTACTCTTCCCACTCTAGCTATGCTGATATTATCGTGACATTTGACAAGAAAGTGATTGAGATGTTCAAAAAGGTCCAAAAAAAGGACCTAAGTTGGGAGGTTAAGGTCCACTTTTACCAAAAAAAGGTCCGCTTCTTTTGAAGTTCTGCCCCCCCTACCCCAAAAAAAACCTGGCGTACGGCCTGAGGATGGTCTAGATGTTTTGGTTCAGTTAGGTGGCTACTTACACGTGCCAGGTTGCCGATTTAGAATATGTAGTTAGAACAATGTTGCCATCTTCAGGTACACCCAAGTAGCAATGGTATTTTTTTTTCTCCAATATGGGCGTGGACTTTTTGCCAGTTTCATCCAGTTTCTTAACTGTGAAGGCAATGTCACGTTCCTGGGTCATGAATTCATATCTGAAAAGGTAAAGAAAAAGAGATGATTTGGGTTATTTGTCTACTTGTTTGGACAAAATGGCAAAACTTTTAACTCACAGAACAGGGCAGTTGGTGAGGTGGGAGACAATATGGGTGGCAGATAGGAGCAGGGACATTGAACAGGTTTGCTCTATTGGGGACACTTTGATCAGGGTGTGTCCTTAAAGGTGCAACAAGAGATTTTGAGGCACCCAAATATTGTATCATAATAGTAATTTCAAATAGATCAAACACTCAATAGATTTCTTACCTTGTATTATGCTACAGAAATGTTGTAAAAGAGAAAAAAGATGATCTTGATTACTTATATTTCAATGGAAAACATAAGCTGAATTTCGTATTTGCTCCTATACGAAATTAGAAATTCCACAATTTTTGTACCAGAGAAACATATCTCAGCTTAATCCTTTCAGATGGGGATATTTTTGATGGAAAGCTTTACATCAGGGCACAAATTGATTTTTTGGGGGGACACCTGATATGTGAAATCTCTCGTTGCACCTTTAAGGTGACCCATATCTTTCTGACACACTTATGAATTTAGAAACCTTAACGGAATAAACCACACACAGTTGATGTGGTTTATTTGGTTAAGGTTTCCGAATGTTTCTTTGTGTCAGAAAGAAGTGGGTCACCTTACGGAAACACCCCTTTGATCGAGGGAGAAGGCACTCAAATTGGAACTGACATGCACTGGACTACTTGCTTATAAAAAAACTCTCAAGACAAGTTAACAAACAAGAAATTACTTGGATAAAAGATGTATTGAATGACCATACTTACAGCAGAAGGCTATCTGGCCTAGACACCTCATATTTGAACTGAAGTGACAAGCCTGGATCCATCACCTTATGAATGAGATTCCGTGTGGATACTACACGACCTTTCAGATAATAGGACTCGGGAACCTTCGGTGCTGGTTTCACCTGCCCAAAAAAGAATGGAGATATATTCGGCCCCCCAAGTTAACTCCAAATAAAGTGATTGAATCCGAGACATTTTAAATCACATGATAAAAACATGTTGAGTTTAACTTTTTGGGATAAATTCAGTATTCTGCCACCGCATCCTTCAGCATGCAGTTTATTCCGTTGAGGCTGCCAAATTCATTGGTTGGTGGCACAATACTAAATTCTTTCCAAGTTTTTCAATAGTTGATTCAGCATTGAGAATGCAACGTGGGCCCACTGAGATTTGTAAAGTTATCAGTAGCGTAACAGGTGGGTCTGAACAGGAATTTCAGGTGAAGCTGCTTGGAAAGTGGAAAAAGGCAAAAATGGGAAAAGGCAAAAAGAGGGACCCCCTCGATGGGTCTGACCAATAGTTCAGCTCAAGCTACTGGGAAAGTGGAAAAAATGGCAAGGGAGAACGGAAGAAAGGAGGAGAGAGGGATAAGAGGAAAATGTGAAGGGAATGGAAATTACAACTGGGAAAGAAAGAGGAAGAAAGGAAAATGAAAGCTGAAAGGAAGTTGTGATTCCCCCCCCCCCACACCCCCCAGTCATCATTTCCGGACGTCAGTGACAAAAATTTGGGTCTACGCCCCTGTAAGTTACATAAGAGCTGCAGCATGATACACACAAAGGCAACACAATGCTATGGTAAATGCAGAGATAGCTAGAGCCTGACATCAAGCCAGCTCCAAATTTCAAGTGAATCAAAATACTAAAGAATTTGAATTGTTATAGTTACCATGTTTGGACACTTTGGATCACCATTTTCATCTTTTACTTTCCCACCATAATGCACTGGCAACACTTCAGCAGGAACTACACTGAGCAATGCCTCTTGGTAATTGCCTGTTGAAATTGAATACAATGTGAGATACAGTTATGGAGATAAGGTGCATCCAGTAGAAATAAAAATTCCTTTAAAAAGGAAAGGGGAGTCAAAAGGAAAATCAATGTAAGAGGGTCACAGCAGCCGACAACATCCCGCTGAGCTATTGTTATGAGTGTCATTGTTCAAATAAGAGTCTCTTCAACAGACTTTAGTAGGCGTCTGTGGAAATTTGATATTCGGGTTTAATTATAAGGTTTCAAAACAAAAATATGTGACCGGTTAGAAGTTTTTCTGTTGAACGGTTTCGGGTGGTATAAAAGGAACCATTTTAGACAAAAAAATTTCTACACGGTCATCGATTTTTCTTGGGAAATGCAAAGTAAATGTCCGTGTTTTGAAATGGCAGCAGTGCGTGACCTGATGTTGGTGTAATCCGTGCACAGCAGGAGTTTGCTGGCTGCTGTGGTAAATGGTATGCATTAGTAAGATGAATTGCTTATTTTGTAATGTAAGTCAGTCTCATGGCAGGTCCATGATTGAACATTGTTAACTTTATTTCCATTATTCCATTTTCAAAATTGATTAAAACAACATGTATCAAAGGGGACAAAAGTCATGGTGAGAAAAAAGAGAAAAAATGTGCCCCATTTTTTAAAAAAAAAACCGTTTTAGTCAGGGGCAGTTGTCACCTACTTCATGTTATTGGCCAAAATTGATTTTTCAGTTTCATAGGTTAAAGGACATCACAAAGAATCACTTCCAACTTGTTGTGAAATTGTCGGTCTCATATTTCCACCTGAGGGTGCCATTGAAGTTTGTACAGGGGTCAAATGTCAAATTGATATTATCTTGCATTTAACCCTACCAATGTATTCCTTTAGTCATAAGGATTCAGAAAAGGTATAATTTGCCCTATCTGGATCCTTCAGGAGTTATTAACAAAAGGTCAATATTTCGGCCTACAGGGGTAAAAAATGCATGGACTTCAATGAAAATGGTCTCAAATTAATGCTTCCGCCAATCCCATTCATATTAAGAATAGTTTGCAATATCCAGGATTCTTACCATCATAACACCCTAATTTTGGCCTGACTCAATAGAGTTCAATGGACATGGAATTACATTCCAGTATTTCCATGGTAACGAGAGACCCTAGATAGGGTCGGTTTGGTAAAGGGATCAATTTGAGACCATTTTCATTCAAATCCATGCATTTTTTTTACATTGTTGACCCCTGTAAGCCAAAAAAAGACCTTTGACCTTTTTTGTTAATAACTATTGAATGATCCATCATGGATAGGGCAAACTATACCTTTTCTGAATCCTTACGGCTAAAGGAACACATTGGTGAGATTGTTTACCATAATATTATCAATTTGACATTTGACCCCTTTACACAGTTCAATGTCACACTCAGGTGGAAATACAACACTGACAATTTCACAACAAGTTGGAAGTGATTTTTTTTTCTGACACACTTATGAATTTGGAAACCCTTCATAAAATAAAGCATGTTTATTCCATTAAGGTTTCCGAATTTATAGGTATATCAGAAAAAGTGTGTCAGATGGGTCAGGTTACGGAAACTTCCTGAAGTAAATACGCGTCAAAAATGCCTTTTTTAAGGAAAAAGTTGGTTTTGTTTAATATTTTGTGTCCTACTATAACAAGAAGATGCAGTTGGCAGACATGAATCACACGATTCACACGGTTTTCTTTACAGTTGATCAAATATTCCAGAGGGTCAAACAGTTGTGTTTCTTTATAATGAATTAAATGCCACAGTTATTTTTTCGACAGATGAATTGGAAGTGATGATGCTCTATCGCTCTAGTCCGGCATGTAGCTAGATTCAGGGATTCGACTGTCCTTTGGAGACATTTTAAACTGTGTACTTTCTGTAAATTAACAGAAATTATAGCATTTGTGACGTGCATACTTACTACCAGTAATAATCATTTTCTGTCTTGTCTGTTCACGTATAAATGGCTTTACTGCTGCCCAGAGCACATTGAAGAGTTTAGGACAATTGATGAGAACCATCTTATACAAGAGCTCAGGATAGTGCAATTGGAACATACTCAGCACCTAAGTTAAAAACAAAAGAAAAGACCTTAAAATAACTTTAAAGTGATATTCAGATCTAAGCAGTTTCTCAAACTCAAATACTCAATAAACAATCAACACAGGACGGCGTGCAGGGGGGTGGCCACCCCCTGAGTTTCAAAATTTAGGAAAAACAGGGTTTTATGCAAAAAAAAATCACACAAATTAGGGGTTTTTAACCAAAATGAGTTCACTGTTTCGCCCCCCCCCCATGATGTTCGCCCCTCCTATGATTTTACCCTGGTGCCGCCCCTGCAATCACACAACAGTTAACCTGCTCCCTGAAATGAAGTCATTTATTAAATTTGAGGACAAATTAAAAATGACACTTCCTTGCATAGGGATTTAACAATCGAGAAAATCAAGTTTTAAAGATTTTTAAAAAGATTTATTGGATGTTAATTAAAAAGGGACCCGACCACCTTATCTGCTATGTAAAATTTTAGTCAAACTTGAGTACACCTAGTACACATGGTTGGGTAAAATACTCTCTCCACTGTGTAAGCTCTTATTGATTTGACCAAGATTTGAATCAACAGATGTGAGATGGTCCTTTTTTAATTAACATCTGTAGTATTTTATGACTTCCTTGGGATTTGAACCCAGAATCTCACCCATTGAAAAATAATACCTCAAATCACACTGGTGACTGACAAGTCATCAAATTGCGCAACTCTTCCCAGCTGTTTATGAATATAATGTTTTTCACCCAAACCTATCAGAATCACCTCAAATAGTGTTTGATGTAACTGACCTGTTTTCCGAAATCCATGCCTGGTTTCCAGAATCCTTGCTCCTCCATTCCTTCCATATCACTTATAATTATCATACCATTGATATCTTTACCTAACTGTAACAAAATGGGAAATGCAGGTTGAAATTTAAATTGCGCCCAAGTTGACACAGCCGTTTGACCCATGCAAATAAAAAATATTTTTAGAACAATTTTAAGCAGCATAGTGACACAATTTTGACAAGTAATATAAGTAGGGACTTGCAAGAGCTATTACCCCTGTGGGAAGCAGGCATTATTACATACAAAAAGAATTACTATACCTTTGCAGAATTTTCTTTGATTCTTTGTTCATATATTTCATTCCATCTAATGTACAGCTTCATAATGTCTCTGTTGGTTGCAGAATGCAACAGGCCTGTGGAGGAAAGCAATGTGATAATTGGCCATCAGATAAGAAGGTTTAATGTGTCAGACATGTAAAGAAGAAGAAAATATGATACTTGGCAGTCCAAAGGAGGAGTTACTGAGTGCAAAGACCTAGAGGGAAAACAAAAGACTAGCAAAGATGATGCTTTGTCATCAGAAAGAGCAATGTTACTGAATGTATGAACCCTATAAGAGGGAGAGCAGATGCAATACTTGACAATCAGAAAGAAAGGTTTCCAAATGCAGCTGGCCTTACTTCAAGAGAAAGAAAATGAAGATCAGGGCACAGCACCACAGACAATGGAACATCTCTTGGCCTGCCGACTGTTAGGGCAACAATGCACAGACAATGACCTTGCAGAATTCAGTGAAGCAGCCAGACATTGTACCCATCTCTGGCTGGATCATATTTGGGAACTACTGTTTTGGATACGATAAGAAGAAGAAATGAAACTTAGAGGTCACTTAATATACCACACCTACAGAGGAAAGCCAGTCGGAATTAAGAGCGGTTGCTGAATGCATCAGATCAACAAGGAAAACAAATATGATAATTAACAGTCGGAGGTTACCAAATAATTGACTGTCAGAGGTTACCAAATGCAACATGACAGAGGAAAGCAAATATGATACAAACATTCGGAAGAGTTGTTGTGGTATGCATCAGATGTCAAATGCAGACTAAAGTCTTAGTAAAAATGAAGGCAATCGCAATACTTGGTAGTCAGAACAATAGCTTGTCAAATGCATCAGACCTACCATAGCACAAAGGAAAAGGAAAATTACACTTGACAGTCTGAAGGAGAGTTGCTGAATGAATCGGACCTACAAAGGAAAGCAAATGCATTACTTAGCAGTAAGAAAGGGACATTGCAAAACAAAACAAGCCTATTTATTACACAGGAAAAAGCAAATACAACACCCTGCAGTCAGAGTCAGAAAGAAAAGGTTGCAAAATACAGCAGGCCTTCTTATAGTACAAGGAATAGTAAATTGTAATTTGCAGTCTGAAAGGGAAATTGCTGAGTGAGAAGTACGGAGAAGAGAAGCAAATCAGTATATTTGGTAGTCAAAAAGCTAATGTTACCAAATGCAGCAGGTCTACTTAGCACAAGGAAGAGAACATGGTACATTGCAATCTGAAAGAGAAGCTGCTGAATGAGGTTTACAGTGAAGAAAATGAATACTTGACAGTAAGGCAGTCTGAGGCAAGAGAGATAGCTAAATGCATCAAATTTACAAGGAAAAGCAACTGTATGATACCTGGAGACTATTGGTCTGAAGAAGTTGCTGAATGTATCAGACTCAAGGTCCGTTCATACTTCACTGCATTGCAGTGCAGTGCTGCAATGCAGCCTACCGAAATTGTCACTGCAATCACTTGCAGTACTGCAACGAAGTTAAAATTATTTTAACTGGCGATGCAGCAAGATGCAGTGGGGTGCAGTCAGTGTTGCAGACTTGCAGTATGCCAAATTTCCGCAAGTTTACTGCAACGTACTGAAACCCGTGACCTTACCTGGGTTGACCTGCAGTAAATCGATTAGGAGAGCAGCGGAAGTGACGGAACATTGCAGTAAATTTACTGCACGGCAATGCAGTGCAGTGGAAGTATGAACGGACCTTTACGGGTGTTGCATTTGCTTTCCTCTGTAAGTCAGAAAAAGAGATTGCCAAATGCATCAGACCCACAAAGTACAAGGGCAAGAACTTGGTATTTGGCAGTCTGAAGGAGTGGTTGCTGAATAAATCAGGCCTACAGATGTAGCCAATACAATACATGACAGTCGGAAAATGCAGTTGTAGAATTCATCAGCCCAGTTACCATAGCTAGGAAAGCTTAGGTAAGCCAGTCTGAAGGAGGAGTTGCTGATACATCAGATTTACAGGGAGAAAGTACCTATAGGATATGTGGAGGCTATTTGACAGATAACAGAAAGAGAAGTTGCAAAATACAACATGCCTACTTGGTACAAGAGAAAGCAAACAGAAAGAGTCTAAAAGGTTGCCTAATGCAGCAGGCCTCGGTATAAAACAATACTTGGTAGTCTGCAGGAAAGGCTCTTGAGTGCATTAGACCTACAGAGGAAAGCATGTTCGATACTTGACAATCAGAAAGAGAGGTTGTTAAATCCCCGTGTGAAATACAGGCCTTCTCTAGTACAAGGGAAAGGCTGAAAAAGAAGTGGTTGAATGACTCAAGGACCTAGAGATGAGAGCAAATACAATACTCCGCAGTCAGAAAGAGAGTTTGCCCAACATACCCAATGTAGCAGGTCACTTTGCACAAGGGAAGGAAAATGAAAGAGAAGTTGCTCAATGAATCAGGCATGCAGAGGAAAGCATGTACATTGTACAATAGCAGTCGGAAAGAGGGGTTGCTGAATGAATCGGGCTTGAGGAATGTCATTCTGAATTGATAGTGGTAGGCGAATATATCGGGGAAAGCAACTAAATAATACTTGGAAGCTACTCGGCAGTCAGTAACAGCGGTTACTGATGTGTGCATCAGACCTGCGGAGAAAAGCAAATGTGGTATACTTGACAGTCAGAAATGGAAATAATAATGGTATGTCCCAGCCAGAAATTGTCATAGGTAAACAATTACATTTTCAAAAGACACCTACAAATCATTGCTGTTTAATTCATCGTACTCTCTATATTGTTTTAAGTAAGTTTTTAAAATATCCTTTAGTGGATCGTATTTTTGTTTCCCAGTTTGTAAACTTGATCCTGTATACCAGCCTTATCATAGAAACTCCTCATTGTAGAGCTAGACAAAAGGAAAGTGGATTGGATAAGGTCAGTCATGACATGCGCTTCAACAAGCGAACATTTGGTGAATTTAATATATGAGTTCTAATTGCCAAAATAAGAAATTTAATGAAAATGCAACGAGTGATAAAGCTTGTCATGCTCTGAGATTGAAACTGACATCAACGTTTTTCCTGCACGTGTATCCATTTACCGTCTTCGGATGTGCGTGTATATAGATGGTATTTAATAAAAGGTGCCACTGAGATCAACCTTCTCCCCGTGGCTCACCCCATCTAACTTGAGATTTTTTATCATCGGTCTTGTAGCCGACCTCCTGCTCAAGGACAAGACGTACAATAGTTGCTGTCACTAACAAGCTTTCACATAATGACTTTATATCCACATACATTGTATCTAAGCTTAACTAGTTAGTATGAACTATAACATCATGGACTGATGATATTAAAAGGTTCACAAGTTTAAGCATGATAGAAGCTACATAATTGGCATCAATAGACCTGGATGGCAAACTCTTGTGAAGGCCACAACAGCACCTTCCCGTGCCATCGGAGAGAGAGAGAGAAAGAGAGCAAGAGAGAGTATTGATTTTGTTTCTTTTTAAAGAAATCCACACCAACATCTACAGGGTTACTTATGGGGCTAGTGTACCACAAAAACAAAAAACATTTTGAAATTTCACAGTGGAACTTATAAGAGAAAGGTGTTACAGTTTAATATTACAACTTGTGATCATACATGATGACCAAGCTGATATCATTCTCAGCTTTAATTCAGATGGAGTATGCGATTTATTTTACAGGGGTATATGGAAACCTTCTGATGGTCCCTTCTTCCATATGGGATCAACGAACACTGGACGTCCTTCACTATCGTCATCCCCCCTAGCAATACCACCTCCCCATATTTCTCCAATACCTAAAACAAATAATGGAAAGTATATTATTAATGTTAATATACGGCGTCCCTTGAATTTTTTAGCTAAAATATGTTTTACTTCTACTCCCTTGAAAGGATTATGGCAATAGGATTAAACAATTTACGTTTTCCACATTCATGACGAATAGTTATGGAGTTATGAGCTCGAAAGAAGTTCTCAATTATGAACATTGCCAAGGTCAAACGACTGACATTAAGCTTTGGCATGACGAAACGACTGGAATTATTAGGGGTTGGACGTGTTAGCGATCTACTCGATAAAATTTTCGCAGAATTCGCTCATAGATGGCATTACAACGCCGCTGATTAAGAATCTGAATTAAAAAATGGGGTCCCGCCTTGTTTTTGAGCTAGTAACCAAAACAAAAAGGTATGTTGTTTCACTTTTTGAACCACGCAAGTCAATGGGCAAGTCAAAATTTGACGTTTATCTCACCTTACAAATAAAAACCTCTCGATAAAATTTTAGAATTTCTGAAATGTTGGGAGGTCCCAATGTCGTTCTTTCAAATTTTTGAAATAAAAATGACACGCCGAAACCACTGAAATTGGACCCTTTTTTCAATTTGGGCTGCAGGAAAATCCGCGCCCACATTCGGTATGCAGCAAAGCAGGGAACGTAGGCGTAGAGGTGTGCGATTGATAAACGCAAGACAATCGCACAGTTATTCGCGGTATCATGCGCATGATACTTCGCAGCTCAAAACTAAAATTCTTCCTTTTTTTAAAAATTTTGAAGATTAACCTTAACACACATATGCTGAAGGTTTAAAGCAGCTTGCGCGTACACGGCCTCCATTGCCAGTTCAAGACAAAAAAGTTACATATATTCTTTATATAGATCAAAGAAAACACTGCAGGTATTTGTAGCACTGGTGGAAGGCTTTTTGTTACCTGCCCGGTGCCCTTTGCCCCGATAACCACCAAAAATAAATTGGTCTCGATGCAAGTGAGAAATCAAATCTCTAATGTATATAAGATCAATATTTGCCAGCTTGATCAGAGATAAGAAACCAAGATTACCTCTGGTATGTCCCATTCTGTGAGGATCGTATCACCTGCATACTCTTTCTCCGTCTACATCCTATAAACATATCCAATGTGAGTATTTAGACAATTCAGATTAATTCACATTTGATGAAGAATAGGGTGTGCTTTTGTTTTATAATTCGCTGTCTGGCTGGAGTGAGTTGGGGAGCGGGCGACTGGGAAATGGCCTGTGAGATTGTGGATGAATCTATCATTCTACGCCTACGCATTGTTTAGCCACTGGACCGTTAGAGTGAAGGTATCAATAGTGTTAATAACCATACACAAGCACATTAACATTAAAAGTGTTAACTATGTTCTGAGGAATGGAAATGGTGGCACGCAAGGTAATGAAGATGTCCGTGAAGGTAAGAGGACTTGTACAATGATTAAAAGATGAGTGGGAAAGTGAGTATGGCACCTTACCAAACAATCTCTGAACATCATCTCTGATTTTTCCCACAATTCACGCTGGAAGAATTTAAACATTCACATCATTTAAACTAGGAGTCTTTCACCTCGCTCATGCATAACCTTATATCTAGAGGTGTAAAAGTCACTCCCGTAGTGTTCGTCATTCAGATCAATTTAAACCGACCTCAAAGTACTTGTGCTTTCAAAGTGTGACCCATCTTTTTATGCATCCATCTCCAACAATGCACTGCGTTCTTTAGATTAGATAGCTCCAGAAATTGGAATGTACTTGCCATTTCCGCAAGATCGGCCGCTAATCCGCAAGGTTAGAAGACTCCATAAAATTGGTTGAATACAAATTACTGTCGATCGAGCCGTGTTAATGCATATGGAAGATCACGGGTTTCACTTTAGCCTTATCTTGAGATATGGTTCCTTATTTCGAAATAATGGAGCCCTTTCTTGAGATGCACTGCTGGCTCTGGTTTACGGAGAGAACAAAGTATAGCAGCTGGCTTACGGACATGTTAGCATCTGCACAAACATTCATAGCCTATCAACTGATTTGTAGTGATTGAGCGCGACTTTTAAAAGCACATGCCCTGGAACAGAGCTTTGTTCATTGCCCGACATTAATATTGATCTTAATCTAAATCAACTCCAGTAACGTTATAATGTGTTAAATTTCAAACTCCTTCAGAAAGTTTTGCTGCGATTATCTTGGTTTATATAATATCAACCTATGGAATCAATTATTTCAAGACTCCAGAATTCACAATAAGATAGTTTAAATACAAAAACAAGTTTTGACACATACATTCCTACGTTAGGCTTTAACATCTAATACAGTGGCCGTTAAAATTGCTAGTTGGAAGGAGATTTTCATATGCATTTACTATAGTACAGGGGCGTAGCCTAGGATTTTTATTTTTGGGGGGGGGGGCAGTGTCGCATCTGAACCGACGAAAAGGGTGGGGGAAACCTGACAATTTTGGGTTTTATATTTTTAAACGTCTTCTGAGGCTAATTCTTCGCACGATTTTGTAAAATTACTTGTTGCACGCTGACCATTGAACTTTAAACCTACTTTGCTGGCCAATCGGCCTGCAAACGCCATATGAATTCTTCAGGAAACCGACGGGCATCATCTCAACCGACGAAATCAAATATAGCGGTCTTTCCCCTCACTATATATAACCTATACAAAAGGTGTTCGGGAGGGGTCATTATTTACGCCGGGGGGGGGGGGGATGGGGAATGAGGATTTGAGAGGGGGCCGAAAACAATTTTTAAGAGAGAGGGGGAACGTTAAATTGTTCATCAAACGAGAGCGAGGGGAAACATGAACGTTTAAATGGGGAAAATCAGCATGATCATGGGGGTATTGTGAAATTTTTGAACGGAAAGCTAGTGGGGAACGCGAAAATTTCTGCCGAAAAAAGTTGAAATCCTCCACCCCCCCCCCCCCCGGCCTAAATAATGACCGCTCCTTATTCCCGTCGGAATCAACTACACTTGGTGGAATTAGCTTTATGACCAATTAATAATCAAAAGATGCGGAATCACGAATTGCAACAACCTTTAAGCATATGTAAGATGATTTTTATGTTTGTTTCTTCTCAAAGTGTATGGCGGATAAGGAACCTCACCGCAGTGCATCGTCAGGATATCGCGCTCTTGGGCTGCCTGCACGGATCCAAAATGGCTGGCCTGACGAATCCGCCGGGCTTGATCTTTATCCTTATCATGAGCTTTATTAACTCTGGATACGGACCGTTTATTTGGGAATCAGCCTTTTTTAACCCTAAATACGGTGGTTTATAACTTTAAACAATTAGGTAAGCTGTTTTATTTATAACGTGTGCGCGCTGCGGATGTTGACATACGTGGTCGAGGCTGTCTAAAGACGTATTAAAATTTAAAACTCAAACCTGACATCTGAAATATGGTAGGGGGTCTTAGGTCATAAAATATAACTTGCGGGTCATGCCCTGGCAGACGGGGGTCTGGAACATGACCTCAGATGACCTTTGACCTTGGCCCCTGACCTTCATATCATCCACATATAATGAACCCCTATTCCAACTTATTAACACCCCAAGTGTGGAAAACGGACTTCAAGTTTTCATTCGAAGACGACTGAAAACGAAAACCTAACCAAACTGGACACACATACATACAACATGTAAACAGACCTCAGATGGACCTTTTACATTGATCTTTGAGTCTTTGACATCATCCGCATATGAAGGAACCCCTACCACGCCATAACCAACCCAGTTTTGGTTTTAAATCGGACTTTAAACTTTTCGAACCAGATGGTGAAAAACGAAAACCTAGCCAACTGTAACAGGAACACATACATAGAATACATTACGGGGACATGCCGCTCCGACGCCTCGCCCAACCATACGGCTTTAATTGAGCCGAGATAATAAAAGTATTTTTACTGATTTCTGAAGTCTCTGTGTGCACCTTATTTTATAGACATACATGTACCTAATGGGTTGGCTGTTTAATGGTTATATTTAATTCGGAAACATACTGCTGTACATTAAAAAAACTACTCTACTTTGAGGTCTAACCCATGAATAAATCGTCAACATAACCCGGGTGTTAACGGGGCACCGATAACACCAGCAAGTGATTTTGATAAACAAATATCGGAAAATAATGCTAAATGTCAAACGCATTATTTGAAGCCTGGTGCACTCAAATCTGAAAAAATATTGTGAGTTTTGAAACTGGGTGGTTGTGCATTCATTTAATTGTGTATCATATTTTAGCACATTATAACTTTCATTAACTTGTGATACCTATAATAAAATTTGATTTCCAGTGCAAGTCATCAAAGTAGGTCATGAGTGATCCTGGTATTGTATGTATATTGATGTATAATTGTCGCGTGCATAACCTGATTCTTTTATTTGGACCACTTTTACATCGTTATTATTATGATTATGTGCAAGTGAATTGCTGTATAATGCTGTAGATTGTAAACAAAATAGTGAGGTGTTTGTAGGTTAAGGTTGAAATCGACTCATTGGTTTCACGTCTTTTTCGCGCATTTTTAAAAGTTGACTTGTGAAATTGATATCTACAAAGCTGAATATAGCAGATGGAACTTCTTTTCCGCGCCGGGGTGGGGGGGGGGGGGGGGGGGGGGGGGGGGGGGGAAAAAAAAAAAAAAAAAAAAACAATTTCGGTATTTTGGGAGTTTTCTGATGGGGTATCAAATTAATATAAAAATGTAACTGACCCAATCATCCAAATTGAAAAATGACATTTTCCTCAGAGTAACAAAGCCTGCTATTTTTTTTTGTATTGTATTGTAAACAGGTTCCGCCAGGGTCATTCCCAGGTCCCATTAGGGATATAATTACCGAAGACCAGTCCCTGCGGGTTATATTTTCACAGAAAACTGGTCATGTTAGGGGTCACTTTCAGAACCCCTAAAACGAGCATGGGTATATTCCACCAAAACTACCAGGACCCCCTGACCCTCAAGTTACCAGTAAGGTTCGACTCACACTCGACTACAGGATCGTAAATAACAAGTGGTAAGCACGGTGAGAGGTGATTGTGGGTCGCAGTGACCTCAATAATACACGCTTAAAATATGGGATCAAATAAAATGACACTATTTGAGTTAGAACAACCAATTTTGATATAAAATTGGATCGATTAAGCCCAAATTAATTGGTCGAGCTTTGAGTTGCAAAAATATTGGGCGAGACGCGGTCGAGCCCAATATTTTAAAACTCAGCGAGACCAATTAATATTGGGCGTAAATCATCCAATTTTATCATTATCATGTTTTGGATCCGATATTTTCCCACACTTGGACTCTCCAAAACATGATAATATGGTTAAATATGACCACGAAAAGAGTCATTTTAACTAAAATGGGGTCATTTTATTTTTAGTCGGTACATATATGACCCTGTATTTTTAATGCGTATTTTTAATCTAACTTTGGTATAATTACATTATACCCTTCGCAACTACTCGTTATCATGATATAAAGTAGGCGTGAAGGGTCTAATGTGATTTTGCCCTAATCGCACGTTCGGCGTATAACATAACATAACAATTAGCATTTGTATGGCGCTATTCCACCTAGATCATAGAGCATAGCGTATATACAAATTACTCCACATGTATGCATATATGTATGCCTAAACTCCTTTTTTCATCTTGATGAGTAAACTTTTGACTTTGGGGAGTACAAAAGACCTGTTTTATACTTGGATAGTAATCAAAACACAGAATTTAATTTTACGAAATACGTGTACTTCAAATACACAAAAGGTAGCAAATAACTATAGGCCTGAAATGAAAACAAATATGGCTAAAATTATACAAATATGTCCTTTAGTTATGCTTGTTGTATTTTCTAAGTGTGCTTATTTTTATTAATTATAAACAGACTTGAGTTATAACTTAGAACATAATCAGGCCTTACTTTAAAAGATTGACCCGATTGACACAAAATACAGCCAATGTATGCAAATTAGCCTCTAATTATTTCTAACGAGTCCCGGTCTTAACATTCTCTACTTAAAAACCACACTCTCAATTCTTTCCAAATTTTCAAAATATACTAGCAGAATAGAATCTACCATTTTCTGAGTACCATACAATGATTATATTAAAAATCCTATAATCAATAATGTCAATATCCACTACACAAAACCTCAAATAAATTAGGATTTTTCTTTGAACTTTCATAACACCAAAACTCAAGATCGGAATTAAAACCTCTTATAAATATATATGGAATTAGTCCTGGGATTCAGCCATTTTTGTTCTCATGTAGCTAACAAAATCCTTTTGTAGCAGAATTTATTACCTATATCTGAACATAAAAAAATAAACTTAGACATGACAAGTTCATTTTAGCTTGCCTTATCTACATCAGGCATAGATGAAAGCTCAAATCTCTGCATAAACTGAAGCAAAAAATAGGTCCAGGCCTATCAAAATCCACTCCAAATGACTTACCCCTTAAAAATCGAAGTAGTAATTTGTCATCATGTCTCTCCTGTAAAACATCTTTTAAGGCAATTTTGAACTAAAAGAAAAAGAAAATAACAAAAAAGTAATAACTCATACATCGCAATTTACCTTTCAGAAACACATTGATAGGCATTTATAAAGTAGACCTAATTGTTTTAAAAAAATCACAAAAAAAAAAAAAAGAACGAGAGGCAAATCGATCATTTGGGGAGAAAACATTGTCAAATGTCTTTAGTTAACGCGAGCTTATTTAAAAAGCAATGGTTTTCAGCCTTTTTTGTTGTTGTACAAAGTTGTTTATGGGATTCGATAACAATTTTTTTGTGCAACTAAGTCAAATGGGTTATTTTTTTTAATTGCTAATATTGAATAAACCAAATTAATGCTTTACATTTCTATGCATTTCATTTTTCTGAGCGAACATGCTCTGGAACCACAAGTTGATATGGGGTTTTCACCAAACTGAAACCCACCATAAAATGACATGTGACATGCACTGAACCGAAATTGAATTGTTCATTTTGTTTGATCGTATCATTCAGGAATCACACAACTCAATAGCAGACAAAGTCAGTGCCGAGACAGTGTTGGCGTCCGAAATGTGGCACTTTGCCTAATGAGGAGTCACAGAATGTTGAAAAGTTGTGTATGAAATTTGAAATTAATCATAATGTGTGGACTAGTAACAAACCATTTGGGTGGTAAAGATTTTGTCTGTGCCATTTTTGTATAATTTCTGAGGGTTTGGGGAAACTGTGCAATTTTAATTTCTAGTAACATTTCAAACTAGGCGTGGACGTTTTGAAAACATGCAAATCTTCGATGCTCTGTAGCTCAAAAATCAACCTTCATCATATGACTTTTTCATTTTTGTTGAAGAGGTATGGTCCTAATCTTCACAAGAAATCCAGTTTTGAAATAACCAGTCGCTTTATAGCCGAGAAATTGACGTTTGGTGAGAGGTCATTTTGTACACAAGTCTATGAGGAGTTATTTAGTGGTGTGATTCCTACAAACACATGTACACACAAACACCCTCTTACATTAGTCATGAGGCTTTTTCTTAAAAAAATCTCTTAAAAAGTCACGTTTTAGCTTTAAAAATCTCTTAAAAAGTAACTTTTTAGTCACTATAAAGTAAGAAAAACACTTTTTAGTTACTATATAGTAACGAATTTCGTTACTATATAGTAACGATTTTTTTTCTTAAAAAGATACTTTTTAGAAATTTTTTTTTCATTCTCCCCCCCCCCCCCCCATTTTTCTACTAAATTACTCACTTTTCTTAGCCCTCTCGATTGCGCCGCATCAGGCCTATAAAGTACCAAACTAGAAAAATCCTTTTTTCTACTCTTACGTAATAAACCTCAATACCAGTTTATTCCGTTATAACTCCAACAAGAATTCCTTTAAAATGTCAAGAAGAATTCCTCAGAAAGTCAAGAAAAAAAATCCTCACAACGTTAAAAACAATTTACATCGTTAGTTTTTACGAACTAAAGGCCTCAAAATGCATGCAGTGTAAGTACACCAAGCCCGTACGTAGGGGGGTGCGGGGGTGCGCCACCCCAAAAAAAAATCCACAAAAGGGGCAAAAGGTCCACTTTTTGCTGAACTTTTTTGATAAAAGGTCCAAAATTTTGAGAAATTTTGACAAAAAGTCCACTTTTTGGTGATGAAATGTTCAAAAAGTAAAAATGGACCATTTTAGGGGGTTAGGTCCACTTTTACCAAAAATGGTCCACTTTCCATTGATTTTGTTCCCATATGAGCAGTGGTGTAACCAGCGAAGGGGGCGCCGCCCCCAAATAAACTGTCCGTTTGTACAGTGCCGGGGTACAGTGTCTATGGACACTGATGGAGAAGGACCAAAATTCGCCCCCTCAGAAAATGCCTCGGCACCCCCGGGCCACTTGTATTCCAAGGTGGATATCATGCTCGTGTACAAAAACGCGTAATTATGGTGGTTTTTTTAGACCAGGCGATGTACGCGCGTACATTGTTTAGGGTATCAAAATCATCAAGAATTCAAAATTAATAGGGTATGCTTTTTCACGTCGAAAAATACGCGTTTAGGGTGTGATATTTTGAATATTTATAAAAATCACATTAAAATGCTGGAAAATAGTGGGTTTTGTTCCCGATTTTCTCCTGATTTCCCATGATAGATTCCCGAGTAATTTTAACCGTTATAGCCTTATTTTACCTCATTTTCTCTGTCGTCATTGTCTCATACACATAGGCCCTATAGTCTTTTTATAATTAGGAGTTTCATTTTATTTGTGCGTACAAATCTACACTATGACCGATCGTTACAAGTATATGATGTGCGTATAGAAACGGAATT
>JAMKCH010003236.1:0-36274 GCA_023653785.1 Ophioderma brevispina
AAGAGGTTGTGAACCCACCTGGTGGTGCTACCTTACCAAGTAATTCTGGATTTCCTTCGGGTTCAAAAGCTGGTTACAGTAAGCCAAAGGAATACACTCGGATTAAAGTAACCCTAGAAGGCACGACCCGAACCAAGGGTCGTGTCGGGGCCTTCTACGTCAAAGCTGTAGATGACAATGGTCAAGCCGTACAAATAACAACTATTAAAACTGCAAAGAGTGGTAAGTACTCTTATCGTTTTGAAAAATCAGTAATTCTGTTATTGTTTTAATTCAATTTTTTACAACTCAAAAGTCAACATGTATATCCCTAACGTCCCTTAACTGTTAAATGCACTTTTGAAAAATTCACGTGGCGGACCCCTGCCTTGGGTTAGGGGGACTTGCCCCTAGATCTAACAAGAAAAATAACGCTAGCTCCTTATTTTGCGGTGATCGTCAGATTTTCCTCTAGGGACGTTAGGGCTATATCGGTTTTCAACAAGGTTCTGCCACCCACTGGAGTATCTTAAAAAAGGTCTATCTCAGATCTTGAAACCATTATTTTTTAATCAATTTCTTTATACGCAGTGATTAGGTTTCTTCAAATGTCAAAAGAAACTTTTGACAGTGCGTAATATTTTGTTTACAACTTGCCAATTACAGGACTAGTGTGCACACAATTTAAAACGAATTTGAAGCCTCAGACCATGGACAGCCTTCTTGATACGATATTTATGGGTGAATGTTTTAAGATATGCCAGGACTTGTTTGTCAAAGATTATCAAATAACAGAATAAACCCTACCGAAGCACTCTAACCGAGTAGTAATTTTGGTATCAAAATATTTTGTCAAAGCTATATGTTTCTTGGAAATACCCCATTGATTGTATCCAAAAACATAACAGTTGTTGTAATTGATGGCGTCTACTCAGTGGCAAAGCCAATGGACTATGGATTACCCCAGGCATCTTTTTTGGGTCTTTGAAATTTCAGCATGTATATCATTCCAATAGGCAGGATAATCAAGAACCACTCGCTTCATATCAAATATACATTTTTTTTGTATTTTTCAGCCATCCAGTCCATCCTCAATTAAAGGGCCATGGTCCGATTGCTTATAGCCTCGTCCTCAGAACCCCCAGATTTTACCGGATGTGGTCACTAGTTTGGTGTCAGAAAAAAGCTACTATTTTTCTCATTTATCCTGTGAAATCTTAGGGCCAAAGAATGTTTGGTTTGGAAGTTATGAGCGAAAATGTGCCCTATTTTGGTCGACCAATACTAATTTTACACAGTACACTATGGGGCTTACAAAATCACGTTTTTAGCTCTCGCATCAAAACGGATTGAAATATCGGTGCGAAACTTTAAAGATGGGTTTTTTAAGTGAAGGTCAATCTATCAAGATGAAAACATCATATGCTTAAATCGGACCACCCCCCTTTAACTATGCTTTGTCATATATAACGACACGCATTAATGAGATCAGAAATTTGATGACATTCTTGTTCTTGAAATGAAATAACGACAAAACATAATTTATGGTTATCACATATCGTTACAATAAAGGTGGATGCCTGATGTCGATAAATCATTCACCCATGTCAGAAACCATGTTGCAGCAAGGTATATTTGTCAAAGAAGATCACTTTTCACCTTCGTAATGTTACCCGTATCTGTCCCTTTCTTGATAATCAAACATCACGTCATGGGAATGTACCTTTAGTTGGTTCTAATACAAAATCATAAAATTGCAACGTGCAGAACTGAAATGCAAAATCGATCTTTCGTGTTTCAAGCGTGCCCAAGCCAGCCAGTACTTACAAAGTCAGACTTTCATTAGCTCCCTATGAACAAGACAATTTTGTTCAAATTGTTTCTTTTATGTATACAAATGTGTGAATGGATATGGACCAAAATCACCTAGTTGCATAATTTTCACTGCATAAACAAAGTCACTACAGCTTTCGCTCTGCAATGGATACCACACGTCTCATTATTCTAAAGTTTAAGTCAAAAGGACTGAACTTTTCTCTCAATGCTCCTGGAATTAGCCTGGTGGAACCCGCTATTATCTGAACTCCGTTCTGCGACATTACTGCTTACCTTCAAGAAAGGGTGTTACTAAAACGAAGACGAAGATTTCAGTGTCTTCTCTTCGCTCCAAGCTTTTTTTATTATCTCTTCTTTTATTCATCCGTTAATTTTGATATATGCACAATCTAGTCGGATTAAAAATGACCAATAAGTTACTAAAACGAAAAGCACTAAGGTTTCAGGTACTTTGCCCAAGGTTTTTATTTTTTTCTTTCATTATAAAATGCATTTTGGTAAATGTCCAATCTATTCCCATTACAAATGGCCAAAAGTTGAAATTCTTCGTTTAGTAATTTGGGTACGAATTTGCACTGAAAACACTTTAAAGGTGCGTGTTCCGATCGTGTTCCGAACCCCCGGATTTACCCGGAAGTAGTATCGATGTTGATATCAGAGGAAAGGCCGTATTTTTCTCATTGTTGTCCTGAAATTTGAGCCTTCAAATCCATTTCATTCCCAAGATATAAACAAAAAACCACCGTTTTGGTGGTTAACCATCAATATTAGCACAGTATTGAATAGGGCTTTGTAATAAGCATTATTGCTTCTACCTTCAAAACCGCAAGTTTGTATCCCACGGTACTTGTTGGGGCATATGTGCAAGTGCCAGGCTCTCATATCAAGTACAGAACACAATATAAATCGGAACAACCACCTTTGTGTTTTGCAAAGAGAGACGCTGTGAGCCATAGAAAAGCCATCCTAGCTATTAGCATGGTTCAGCTTCACTACGCAAAACAATGAAACAACTGAAGCAAATGTGGGCTACTTCTAGATACATGAGTTGCATGGTTTGACACCATAGAATTTGTATCTGAAGTTTGCCATCAGTAATATACACCGCTGTATCTGCAGTTGGACTTTATAATGAATAGCTGCAACTTGTGTATTACATCTTGCAATATGATTCTTTTGCTTTGTCCGTATATTTGTCTATAAAAATAAGTTTTTGTTTTTGGCGCAAATATCCTAAGTAGCTGCAGGCGCCATTAAAATCCAACAACAACAACATCTGCAGTTGGGGAATATCTAGAGAGATGGAGGTTCATTTTCACCGGTTGCGACTTGGAAAGTGTTATTACCTCAACAATTACTTGGCCCTCATGAATAAACATCCTGATGGTCTGTGTTCTATCTGCAGATGCAAGGAAGACGTCAAACATTTTTTGCTGGAATGCCCCAGGTACAATGTGCAAAGAGTACCACTGGTGTTCATCCGGATCTTAAGGGCTCGTTGGTGGAAAGTCTCCCCCTGTTAAAGAAATCCTAGACTTTATTAATCAGTGTATAGCCGTTAAGGGGTTACCTGCACTCGCATAATTGTTCTTGTTTGTCATTGGTCTGGCGTGTGTGTCAGATTTGGTGTTGAGCGTAGGCCATGCCTGACTGGGAGATGGTGACTTGAGATCCTAGTCTACGGGGTCCGGGCCCTTAAAGTGTGGACATACAGCACGCCCAGTCAGGTGCTGTTTTTTCGGTAGGGTTTTCATTGCAGGTTCATGGATTACCAGGTTTTTGGGCACCCGCTAGACCGTTTTCTTTTCCATTATTAGTCCCTGATTATTGTTAACTTTTTTTGCTTCGTATGTTAATCCTGAGTGCACCGTGTATCTAATTAAATATATATGTAGAATAGGTGTCTTGCGCATTTACTTGTATAGTCTATCCTTATATGAATACTTGCACTTGTGTTTACATACTTGCAATATGGATCTTTTTGCGCATTTGTCCTATATTTGTCTATAAAAATAAGTTTTGTTTTTGCGCAAATAGCCTAAGTACTGAAGGCGCCCATTACAATCCAACAAAAACAACACAACCGCTGTAATCTGATTTTTCTGATTTTTCTATTACCGTAACCCGTGTGTTCATTTGAGATCCCAGCCTCCGAGTGTGCATGTTATTAAAAATACCAACAGGTCTAGAGCTGAACGTTATTAAAATAATACCTCAGAGCCTTCTCGACCCCGATTCGTAGTAGATAAGGCACGGGACCACCATGGACACAACCAAAGACGCTAGAACGAGAAGTGTATATGCTGATAATTTTCAGATAAGTTTTTTGAGTGCTGTCGCATCACTTTCTATAGGTCAAACGGGTTAAAACAGATAAGTACGACCTACTGGTGCTGGGTTGTAGCACTTTTTCCGCATTACGGTGATCAACACGTAACGGAATTGGGAATTAACACAAATAAAAAAACAATATACTTTAGGGGTTTAAGGGCCATTTAATGGTTTTAAGGATCATTAAATGGACATTTTTTTCTGTCATAACTGTGGGCGAAAACGGTTTGCTGCCAAAAATCCATACCCAAAAATAAAAACAAACGATTGCTATAGTGTCAGGGATACGTTGTGTTACTTGCAATGATCGCAGTATTTTCGTGTTACGTTTGTAGATGTGACGTGCTCGAACCTCCTGAAGTTGATATGCGTGAAGGACCCAAATCCATGGAGATTAACTATATTTGAATAATAATGTTCTATAGTAGATCAACCCCTCGTGTCGCCAAGGAAAAAGTTGGACAGCTCGATTGCTTGGGAGGTAGGCCGAAAAGAAAATATGTGGCCGCATCTGTTTCATGAACGAACTAAGATAATCTGGCCTTTCATGTTGCCATCATTTGACATAAGAGTGTCAAGCTTCTGTGTTCCTTCGTATCCAAACACGACGGTTCAAAACGTAGTAACATTCACTCACCTGTTACAATTGAATACCACTGAAGCACAATACGATTAGTCAGAATGGGTTTGAGAGTTAATGTAGCTAGAATAGCGCTTACGTTGACTTGAATTATTCATGAGCATATAATGATTTTTTCTCTGCTATTGGCTACATTTTTCAATAGATTAGTGTAAAATTTTTAATTTCCACCCACTCCACTGCCCCTCATTCAATGCCCATACCTTCGGAAAAGTACTAGCGGTACACGATGGTTGAATCTACTATCAGGGAATGATGAAATGCACATTGTTCTCCAAATTTTTAATAACATACGAACTAAAGAGTTCGCAAGACCAAAATTGCTTTAAATGATGTCTTCTCGCCGTATGGCAAAAAATAAGGAATTCGTACAAGCAGTTTTGGGAGAATCGATCAGGCACATTGACAGCAAACATAAGGCCGATTTAGGGATTTTTTTTCCCCATCGAGCGTCCAAAGAGCTCGGCATCAATCGAGGCAAAATCACGAACTAGTATTTCATCATTGGTGTCCTCCCCCTGGACCTGACGTTATGAGTTTTTAACACCATAGAATAGATTTCTATTTTTAAGTATTGACTCCTGGAGTTGATTATGTACCTGATTCCTTCCCGTTCGTAAAGCCCCTAACGCTTGCTGTTTGGTAATGAACGTTGCTGGGCTTGGTATTTTAATTGCGTACCATGCACGTGAACTGTTCAAGCGCTTTCATTGAGGGAAGTCATTGCAATGTGTGCTGGTGTTGCATTCTTAAATTCTATTGTTTAAATTGCTCAGTGGTTTATTGCGAGTTATGTAGCTGTAAATGCGTTTACGTTGAGTTCAAGAATATCATTAAGCATAGATTGATTTTTTTCCTGATATCGTATTACGTGCTTCAGTAGATTTTAGCGTTGGATTTAATTTTTTTTTTTTTTCCCCCCCCCCCCCATCCACTTCCCATCCTCATGTTCAATGTCAATCCCTTAAAAAGTACGTACATCCTTCAAACGTACACGATAAGACTGCGCCTTCATTGCAACACAACAGGCTCATTCCACGTATTATGGTGTATTGACAAGGGGAAGCCTCAAGTCGAATTACATCTGTCTCAAATTTCTTTTACAGACCCTTATTTTCTTAGTTTTAGGGGGAAAATATTTTGTGGAAACCCATTATATCAAGTGCAATAGGCTGAAGAATAATTTTTGATCCATCACTATGATGTGGGAGAGCCTACCCAACTGTTAGGGTATTCGCCTTTGGTGCAGAAGGTTCGAGCTCCGGCGGGGCCACTTGCTGGAATAATTGGTTACTAAATTCTGGATTTGATTTGTAAGAATTATTGATTAAAACTTGAATTTTGCTCTCCCCGTGGTTCATCTGGACTTGGCAAACGAACCATTATATACCCGCGTCCTTCGGAGAGGGCGTAAAAGGCCGTCGGTCCCATATACATGGTGAATCAAACCCTGTATATAATCGTAAAGCCAGTTTCGATAAGGGTGGGGGGTGAAAACCCCTGGCTGGTCCCAATTCGTCCTGGGATCCCTGGGCAATCCTTGGAAAGCAGTGGTCTGAACACTGAATGATCTACCCCGGCTAAATAAAACAAAAATAAAATAAAAGTAATATGACCCAGATTGAAAATGCTTATTAACCGTTTGGTGCTATAGGCAATGTTTTTGAAAGTGTTGATCCATTAACAGATAAGGCGCACGTTGAAAACGATTTCTCTCCTTGATTTTTGAAAATCGATAGATTAATTGCAAATTGCTTTATAATAATTCGTTGCCGATTTCAATGATTAACATTTGGGCACTGATATACATAAATAACGTAATTTTTCTTCTTAGCGTCATATGCACAGTCTATATAGTGGCCGTTTGCTAGAAATCGCATTCATGTATATCTTGTACTATTTTTTACAGAATACCCGCTCTGTTATCTAAAAATATGATTTTCAAATATCTTCCGGAAAATGGTAACAATACCCCTTATAATTTCCAGCTTCCCGTGTCATGTCCTTTCCAAGTACTCTGCTTTGAAGGAAATATGTTAGTTCCTAAATAAAAAACAACGAAAACAATTTAAAATCGACAAAACCTTCTATCATAATTTCATAAATTGCCTTTGCAGATAGACGAATAGCCTACTAATGACGAGATGCACACTATAAATGACCACCGATCATGAGGCAACAAACGTAGTACATAATTGGAGACATACAAATAGACGGGATACTCAAATGAAATTACAGTTACATGGCGGGCAATATTCAAATTTGGTACAAAGACTGCTTGTGACCTATTGTTTAATATTAGCCGAAAAGCCATTCAGAATTTTCCAACATATTTGCGTTTGATACAAAATTTCAAAATTACGAGATATAGAAGTAGATGATTACGTACAAAACAGATCATTTTGAGATGACTTTAACTAAATTTTTAGAATACAACATCAGCTTTATAATGTTTAAAATGGTTTCTACCTTAAGTATTTTAAAGCTTGAGTATTTTACTTACTTACGTACGACTTGCCTAAAAAGTTGAGATTTTTGTATCATCTGAACCATGGGCTAAGTATAGCATGTGTGCCCAATCTGGCGTGCAAATTCGATCGTCTCTGCATGAAATTCGTAATTTTGTATTT
Source organism: Ophioderma brevispina (assembly GCA_023653785.1). Taxonomy (NCBI): domain Eukaryota; kingdom Metazoa; phylum Echinodermata; class Ophiuroidea; order Amphilepidida; family Ophiodermatidae; genus Ophioderma; species Ophioderma brevispina. The sequence goes on from JAMKCH010003236.1 coordinate 7,417, forward strand.
TCTGTCCGTAAACGTAGTCTATAGGAGACTGTGATACAAACATTTGTTCATATTAAACACCAAAACGCAAGATCAGAATCAACTGAAATTTTGGAAATAAGCTTTTCTCAAGGATATCTAGTGAAACATGAATAAAATAGAAAGTGCTAGAATCACAAAATGCACCTTTAAATTGCTCAGTCAGATGTACTATTATGTACGAGCAAAACTATTTTTGTTAAAAAAAATGAAGGAACCTTCCTCACAAAATCGATGTTGCCCATATCAAACTAATTCATTGATATTGCAATAGCGTTAATTCGATTCAGGGTCGCCATAAACATGCACTTTAATTCCTGTTTTGGCTTTGTACGTTACCACTTTATGTCAGATGCCGTGTTACGAACGTATTTATCATGGCATGGCTAAGCAAGGCAGACTACACTGTCACTGACTGGGGTCTTGTACACACACGCCCTGCTATGCATTGCAACTCAATGACAATGATTGTGTATGTGTGCGAAATGGAAATTTCACACTGAGATTTAAACCACATATTGAAATTCCATACTACTAAAATTACATTGCCCGTGTTCTCCTACAACGCAAATAACATGGAATATCGTAGCGGATGATGAGTGAGCAACCTCGGGCTAGCCTCAGTCAATACTTCCACACACACACACAATCGCCGCGGTCAGCTATATTTACTATCATTTTGGGCCAAGTATCGAGAACTCTTGCAAGTTTTTCCTTGATCGTAGATTTAAACATTGCTTTGGGTAGCTCTGGCCGGGAACGGGTGAACCTTTGAATCGAATTCTCTGCATTCCATGCCCACGTACACCCGCACGTACACATTGATTGCCGTAAACAACCGTGTATGAATTCTGATCCACAAAATAGACGTGTCGTCAAATTGGGAAATTCCAGTCTCTGATACAGCTAAAATAACAACGATACGTATTGCTCGTACTTTGTTTAATGTGTGCGATGTGTTGTAAACATTTATAGAAGGAGAGTAGGCAACGTCGAAATTTTAAATTGCTTTGTCAGTTCGAGGGATTTTTGGAAAACGCGCGAAATTCATAATATCAGGGTTTTTTACTAAAAATCTAGTTGGTGCTCACCTGGTGAGCGCCAGATAAATCCTCCTTAAACTACTTCTTCTTTCTCTGTGCCAATTTCAGCACTGGGCGATATCTATAATGTTTCTACAGGCACCCAAAATAACCCTTCCCCAACTTTAGTGCATTAACTTTGGTGTCCTGCCCCCTGGCAGAATCATAAGATACCTTAGTCCTGAAGCAACTGAACAATTGGTCCATGCATTTATTTCACCACGTTTGGACATGGGAAATGCTCTCCTTTATGGACTTCCTAACAAGCAAATTCATCGTCTGCAGCTCAAACAAAACGTGGCTGCCAGTCTCATCACTCGTACAAAGCCGTCTATGCATATCTCTCATATTCTGTCTGACTTACACTGGCTGCCAGTCAATTTTCGAATTCAATACAAACTGATGCTTCTCACATACCGTGCTTTAAATGGACTCGCACCATCATATCGTGGCTGCTCCTAGGCTGTGGAACACACTTCCTTACCATATCCGTACATCATCCTCAATTGAGTCTTATAAGTCAAAGCTCAAAACCCATTTTATTCACATTGCCTATGAACAGAATGAAGTTTAGAATTTGCTCTATGATCGATATATCATGCATTTGTATGGCTTTGCTTTTGTTTTCTCTGTATATTCCTCTGTATTGTTTCTGCTGGTTGCTCAGTCTGCGCCATGAGCGCTTTCTAGCGGATTTGTGTGCATTATAAATGTTCATTATTATTATTATTAACACTGATTGGAAATTCCTATACGAATTTCAACAGCCTTGTCTAATATAAGTATTTCTTATGATTTTTTTGTCATTTAGCAACCATTTCATATCCGCAAGATTCGCTATCAGCTAGCGTTGGCGACGATATAACTTTAGAAGTAAGCACTAGCGTCGACACTAGTACTTTGAGATGGCGACATAACGGGAACCCAACAGATGACACTTGGAATGGTAACACACAGGTTAGACTTGCGAATGTGAGGAAGGGAGATGAAGGCATATACGAATGTTACCAGGATGGGCATCGAGAAGACGCCCTGCACGCAATTATGAGACTTATCGTACGAGGTAAAGCATGAAGCATTATCGTTTAGTAGACATGGATATTTACATCACATTGGTTAACATGTTTCAATACAGTTTCCATAAAAGTATCTCGGTATGTTTTTGATCAGTATTGTGTCGAAACCGAAATGTACATTTTGTTTCCTAGGCCTTGCTCGTTCATGTAACTTCTCGCAAAACTAGGAGTGGGCAAAAAAAAAAACAACACTTGTTTCAAATCTGTATTTAAACGAGTGGATTCTATGGACCTTTTCGCTGCTCGAAACAATTCTGGCAAACAATCACACACACACATTCCAACACTCAACCACCCCCACACATACATGTGTTGATGCGTGGGTGGATGGATGGATAATAATAATAATAATAAATAAAAACTAATAATAAAAACTAGAGCTAATTGCGCTCTTGCAAGAGCGCGAAAGTTAGGCGATTTGTGACCGTTGACCCGAAAAGAGTTGGTCGCATGAAGAGGTCGCAAATGACATTCTTTAATCTACAAGATGCATCATTCAGATTTGCCAAGCGATTTTAATTTGTTAGAGCCTGAGAATAAATTCATAGGTTTTCCTGGAATGCCCCTTTAATTGGTAAATGTGGCATCAGGGTCCAATCTGTGATGATAGCATTTAATTTGTGGGAGTAGGAATCTGTAGATTTTCAGGGAATGCCCCTTTAATTGGTAATTGTTGTATCTGGGTCCAATCTGAAAACACCCCATTATGCAGCCTCTACTGGGGATATTACGAGCGATTCTCGTGATGAGAGCCTGTCATAAATATGAGAAAACTCGCAAGTCGCATGTGACAACTTAAAATTCAACTCGTACATTTTAACTCACAAATCCCAATTCAGGAACTCACAACTTATACTCGCAACTAATACTCGCAACTCGCAGATTATCCACACCCGTATTTGTCGCACTCATGTTCCCTAGCGTTCTTACTTTCCAAACCATGGACATGAATCCAACACTAGAGTTACCGAACTATGCTATATAACAAAATCACTTTATCACCATTGTCAGAGTAGTTGATCACGCCTCCAAAATTAATAGTTTGTAAAAGCCAAAAAGGAATTAATATAAACATTACTCCACTTCAATAGCTTTAACAATTGTGATGCAATTTCAAGTTTAACAATTACACTGTATTAGTGATATACTCTTATTGTAAATAATATGCTCATAGAGCTAGTGAATTAGAAAAAGTACAAACGCATACCTGAGGCTGCATGAACCTTGGTGTACGCAGTGTTAATAAATTTAGTGTCTAGCACAGGTCAACAACAACAACTGTACAGTTATTCCCAAATTGTATTGAACATGGCTACACAGAACCCTGGCTGAGGAGTTCACTTCCAGTTAAAGAAGTGTCAGATATCATTTACCACTCAAGCCTGGGTCAAAAAGTTCAGGTTATATGCCTACAGTGAAGGAAAAAACATGCTGCTGTTATAACTGTTATAGTGCCATATCTATATACTAGGTAATGCCAATATGAACTTAGCCCACGGTTTTGAAAACTTGGGTTATTTTTTTTAACTTTGTGGCCCTTATGCAACATTTGATATCAAACAAAGCACACCCTATATAGCTGATGTCCTAACAATTATTCTGTGTGCATTTGGTCATCAGCGGTTAAGGCATTAAATACTAGTTACATTTTGTAAGAAAGAAGAAAGAAAGAGAGAAATAAAGAAAGAAATGGCATGAAAACAATAAGTTAGGCGAATAATAATAATAATAATAATTATAATAATAATAATAATAATAAATATAATAATAATAATAATAATAATAATAGGGCTGTCTACGCTGATGTCACAAAAAACTCGGCGGCCATTTGGGGGTTAATGATTTCTAAAGCCGCCGTGTAAACTGCTACAAAATGCACCGTATTTTTCCGTGAAGTGAAAGCAACTCCTATGAAACTAAGATGCAGAGTTGCTCGAAGTACGCGCAGTGCTAGGTGTCGCGAAGTGACACTGCGAAACGATGAAGGCTACGTAACGGCAGTGACGCCGGATGAGTAACAGCCCATGCCTTTGAACGGAATGATTGAAAGCAGTTGCCTATTATTTACGCTGCCATCGTTTCACACTTCCGATCTATTTAAAATTATATATACCTGTATATAATATTGTCTCCAAATTTGGTTCATTCTAGGATGTCCAGCCGGGAAATACGGTTCAGATTGTGAAAATCTTGCCGCCGTGTTACAATGGCGGCGTATGCCATGAGGAGCTGGGAAGTGCGCGGTTTGTCCTGCTTGATTTAAGGGTGATTATTGTGAATAGGAAGATTTTTTATCATAAACGTAACACGTAAGTGATCAAGGCTTTTGTGCCCATAAGGGGGGGGGGGAGGTCCATGAACATCCTACGAAACCACTTAACAATTAAAAGTTAGTGTAGACAAATTAAATGACGAATTATGAATTTCTAGTTTGTCATTAAATTACATTCCATGTCCATCAAAATGACACATTATGACTGCATATTTTGTCCCATTTAGTTGGTCATGTAATTTGTTCATGTACTAAAATTACAAGGTTAATGACACTTTTGTCATTCATTAATTCGTCTGCATCTTAAAGTTAATTTATAAGTCTTGAAATATCTTTGATGATAACAATTAATTTGAAAAGCTGATAATTGTTAATTGAACATTAATGCAACATAGTTAGCTTTATTTTCTTGAATGATCAAAAAATTCATGTGCATGACAATCTTAAGTTTGTCAAATAAGAGCCTTTTCTTGACAAATATGTTTTCATTGAAGGAACTAGTGTCCCCCATAAGAGAGTGTCCCAGCTACCTAAAAATGACAACATATACGAAATGAACCGTGACCTTGTGGACGAGGCCAGTTGTACCAGTGCTGAACAAATGATACGTACATCACTCAATGGAGAACCAATGCTATATGGGTGATAGGACCTCAGTCCCACTCATTGGGGGAACGGTTGGCGCAGCGTATTTTCCCTCGCCTTTCACCAATGAAGTCCCGGTTCGATCCCCCGTCAGGGGCTCGTTCTCGATGACTTTATGTGAATTTTGGTTTTCTCGACCCGCAGGTTTTCTCCGGGTACAGCCGGTTTTTCCTCCTGCTTAAATAAGCTTCTTGCATAAATCTGTTTCTGGATTACGGGTTTCTCGATGTGGCTGAGCGCCTTTAATGGCTGCCGCACATCGCCTAGCACGTTTACGTGGATTGTCGCGCGTTACAAATTCACCTTATTATATTATTATTAAATACATGTATCTCATAAGTGTAAAGCAAAGCCTGCATATGTCCAATAATTGTATGATTTGACCCCACACAAATTGCAACAGAAACAATTTTGGTGTTATATACTTGAAATAGTCCCAAAATAATATATTAAAACGTCTACCAAAATTAACCTAGTGAAACATGTAGAAATAATGGGCAACGTTTGGTACAAGGTGGTAAAAATTAAATTGTTCGAATTGATTTAAATGATTGTACCAATTATTGGCTACTGCCTACGTTTTAAAAAAGGTATAGTTTGCCCTATCTACGCGTATAGTTTTTAGTACAAAGGCTCATAACAGTTCAAGGCCATCCTGGGGTAAATTCATAGAATTGTTCCGATTTTGTCGACTGGGTTGTAAACTGTTAAATTTGTCCCACTAGATAAGGTAAAATGTAAATAGATTCTTTGTTGTGAACTTTCTATCTAGAATTACAGAGCTTGACTATTGACTCCATGCATAGACCCTGTAGCCCCCAGTCACATTTTGGCGTTCTCAATTAATGCAACGAATATTAATATGGTGCAACCAGTATATTTTTCTGGTTCGTACCATTAGACGCACAATTTGACACCATTTTTAGAACGAAGGATATATCTTGAAAATTTACCCCCTTGTGACCTTGAACCTATTTTTGACCATAACATTGACTTCAAACTGCAGATGGCAAACTATACCTTTTTTAATCCAATGAAATGTAACGAACACATTGGCATACTTTTCGACTCGTTTTGATACTTTTTCATATTTTGACTCCCTGTATAAACGCTTACCCCTTAAAAAAATGTTCCACTCCTTTGATTTTATAAAAAGACGTCTGATATGTTGTTTTAAACATTTCTCTCATAAGACAATTCCTGTTGGAATTTGATTCTGTTGCAATATGTTCGTTTAGGCAATTCCTCATTTTGCTGGCCTAATATAGACATGTAATCAAGCCTCTAAACTGGCAAAATGTGCAGGACCACTTGAACCTGTTCCCGGATGGTGTGTGGAAATACATTCCTAGAGGTGTAAGTACCCTTGCAAGGGTGATCAATTGTCGCAGATTTGGACACCTGCAGAACATTTTTTAGGTGCTCAGTATGTCTTTCAAGTAGCGTAAATAGGTATAATGCAGGATTTAAGATCATTTTAATGGAGTCCGAGAGCATCTTTGCTTTTGAGCAGCCATATTGGAATTTGCGTGGGCAATGTAATGATAAAATTACATTACCACACTTTCTCGTTCTTAACACCGTAGTACCGAGAGATATTTGTGTCTATCGGAAATACTTAAGGTTTTTAGTGATTTTGGACATGGTAGCTGCCCATAATTGAAATATTTCAAAAATGCCACTGTAACAATTTTGCACACCCTCCAAATATTATTGGCTTAGGTCCTAATATCTAAATAATATCAAAAGAAAAAGTCTGTACTCCATTTCCATCCATTCAGGCTGTGTGCCTAACCTTCCACCTGACTACACGTTGATCTACAATAATACAACATGTTTTCAATACAATGACTGTATTAACATTATATGGTTTTTTCCCGGTCAATTTCGTACTTATTTCATTCAAATAAGTGTTTATCTTTCTTTCAATTTCGTGATGAATTTGACTGACTATCAACACCGGTATCCATTTCTTCACAAATCCAACGTTGTAATTTTCACCATTCACTTTAATTTTGGTGTATTTAACTTCATATGTAGGCAGCGGAAATCATTTTTGTGAATTAATAAATTCTTGGTTTTAATCAAATTAGTTTATTTATTCAAACATTTGGCTATATAAACGTATGCGTGTGATCAAAATGCCATACCTTCACCATGAAATGTCGTCCACGTAGCAACGTGAGCCTACTTCCTTTTTCAGTTTTTTATGTTCATTGCCATTTACTTATGAGCATTCTAATTTGATATGTGAACAATCTGCACCAACCATTCAGAAACTATTGCTGTTTATAAATCTTGAAATAATTTCATACTGTAGAATAATATTTAGTGGAAAGAAACGATAACCAACCTGTCACTAGGGTCGATTATTTACAGGTTTTGTTTTCTTTTTGTTTAATCACTTCATTTCTTTCTTTTCGTTACGATTTATACTAGTTAATCTATAAACATAGTTTTTCCAAAAAACATAAATTTCTTTCTTTTTATTTCTTTTTTTTTTTTTTCTTTTTCTTCGTTTGTTTTTTTTCTTTGGTTGTATTTTCTTCTTCCTTCTCAGGAATTCATCAAAATTCCACTGTAATTAAACACAAGAAATAGAGCCTCCACGGCATATATACTCACAGATAAATTCAGAGACTTGCCCTTGTTGACCGCCTTGCCGTAAACAGCTAGGCCTACGTAACCAATTACACTGTAAAACTATGTTTTTTATATTCAATACTTTTCGTTCTGCACATTTGCAAGTAACCTTTAAAAGGTATTTTAAGAAGGAAAATCATAAAATAATTTATTTTCCGGCCACATTGTTTACAATGATGTAGATTTGGAGATAAACTGTATGCACCACATTGTAATTATGCGTACATGATTCATACTTTAATATTCATAGAACCTGTTGTTATTTCTTTCAATATGGTCTAAGTCCTTTCGAATAAAACAAATCGAAATTTGCTATTCTAAATGAATGCAGCTGCTGTACATTTGAACGAACTAAAACGAATTCCTTGCACAAGCAAACCCCTGAGCCTAATCGCGTTTTTTGACTACCTTATCTCCAATAACCCGTACCCTTTCATGGCATTGTTTAATTGAATATTTCTGGAAATTGGACGATCTTATTAGGCGATTGAAAGCTCTATTCATTTAATCGCTTGAACGATTTGCGAATTGGGATTGAGTATATGCAATTTGAAATATACTTTTTAAGACGTGCATAGAATTGGGCGCGAAATCGAATAAACCCAAGAAGTTAATTCGAATGAAATTACTATTAAATTGACCGGAAAACCTATAGTCAACGTATCGCATCGCATCATAACGTAAGTAATAATCAGCCCAGAAGTGTTTGATCAAACGAACGATGTACCAATATCTAACAATCTGAACACGGTAAAATTCAGAGAAAAAAATCCATCCATCCATCCATCCATCCTCCTCTCTATAAGATATATATATATATATATATTATACGAATATATATATTTAATATATATAGATACAAAAATTTTTGAGATTTTGTCCATACGACGGGGCTGTCTCTAAGAAGATTTTGTTATAGACAGCCCGTAATCCAACTCATTAAAACCTATGAATATGTAAAACCTTCCCCCTAACGACTAGTTTGCGATATATATATATATATATATATATATAATATATATATATAATATATTATATATATATATATATATAATATATCTATATATAGTATGTGGTGTGTGGTGTGTGTGTAAATGTATGTATGGATGGATGGGATGATGTAAGTATGCATGTATTGAGGTGTGTATGTATGTAGTATGTATGTATTGTAGTATATGTATGTTGGGATGTATGTTGGTATGTATGTTGGTATGTATGGTGGGTGTATGTTGTAGGTATGTTGGTTATGTATGTAAGAAAAAAGTGGCCATGAAAAAGAACAAATTTGGTTTTGTTTTATGAAAATGTGGTTATATTTTACTTGGCTATTTCATGTTGTCGATTCTATTTCGCTTCAATAGTTATTTGCATTATGAAGCATTTCATTAATTAACCAAGATTAGAAGATAGATATATATATATATAGAGATAGATAGCAAAAAGTATAAAATGTAAGTTTTGGTTTTGAATTAGTTTGGTTTTGTTCTGTTGTATGTGTGTTTTGCTCTATTGTTTTGTTTATCATTATTATTAATGCAATAGGTAGGATCAAAATAATCAATAGCAATAATAATGGGTTAAACCAAGGCTTCAGGCTTAATTCAATTTTGTTATACCAAATGGAATACCGATTGAACCCGCCGCCAATTTATATGTGTCGTAAGCCCGTACACGCAGCGACATCGCAATGTGTGGTATACGCTCCACTATATAGGTGTGTGCCGTATTAATACCGTTCAGACAAGTGCAAGAAAGAAAAAATATCGAGATGTGCGTACTGACAAGCGCTTCATGACGTCTTGTCACATCAATGATATTTTACATTTTCTGAATGCTAGAGTAACCAACTTTGGTCTGAGAAATAAAACAAGAGTTACAAATGTAATAATTGTCCAATATTGGCTTGCGGAATTGGCGAGTAAAGCAGTAATAGAGAAAATATTAGTAATTTTTTAAAAATAGTTATGAAAACCTTCGGAAATACTGCTGTATAACCAGATCGATTTCCAGGATTGCATTTTGAACATGTGTCATCAATACTAACGTATCTACACCTCTAAAGTTTCAGTTACAAGATTTTTGCAACGCGTTTGATCTTAATTTTAAATTTTGGATGTAAGTCTGTGGGGATGAGATGTCATCACGAAGGACCCTTATATGTTATCTTTGAAAACAAAGTTTGTATAAGTCAGTCATAGCCTTAATTATTAAATGTTACCACTTCTCCAGAAACCACCTTCGCAAAGAAATTTGAGGCAATCATTTAAATGAACAAAAAGTTTATTTTTTTCCTCCCTGAAATACCTGTCAACGGTATGATACCTTTTGGTCCTAACACATCTATCGGCTTCTCTAACACCCCCCTGGCTTCATAGCTTAGTTGGCAAGAGCGTTGTACTAGTAATACGAAGGTCGCCGGTTCGAATCCGGCCGGCGCACATGGTTTTTTTTCAAACACTAGCGCGAGTTTGGCCATATCCAACGAAGATTGCATCTTGTGTGGCTCAAAATTTCTAAACACGATTTTAGAGCTCTCGAAAATAGATAACTTCTTTCCCTCCAGTCCAACTAAAACAAATAAACTTTTCTGAAAGCCCTGTTTATCCGCTCTTTCCAAAAAAAAATATCCAACGCAAACATTTGATCATAAATAATTCTTACTATTTTAATATTTTTTTTAAAATTCTGAATGTATGTTTTTTTTATATGACTCACACTCTCAAACTAGCGAGACAATCATAATGTAATGGGACGGACAGAACCCTAACATTGCTCCCTCAATATTCAGATGTCTTTGTGTTTTTTATCTATTTTAAGAATACGCTTGTTTTCATTCGTTCCTATAGGTTGCGGCGGTCTAACGCACATGCGGACTGTTCAATCTCCTGTAGCTCTACAGGTAACGACTGCGAGAATGAGTATTTCTGCGTACCTGATCCTGTTGGTTGCTCCTTGTGCCGCTGGGTATACTGGAGAGGACGCAAGACTAGTAGACGCTCATTATTCTTCCTAAAGTGAAATTAAAAGGGAAACTTTCAAATACTCTTAAATTGACATTCAGAGATCGCGGAGGAAAGGGTGTGAAGGGCCTCCTCACAACATTGTTTTCCTCAACAACATTTTTAGATGTCTCTTGTTGCCCGTTTTAATTAACTCAAAGAAGTTATACGGCTCATAAGGCAAAAAAAAAATTGTATTGGAGTACGCCCGACCTAAAATTCGGCCGACCCTAGACTGAGTTGGTTTTGTCATTGTGTGATTATTAGCTTGCATGGTCCATAAAGCACAGGTCGTGATGTTAAAAAAAATCCGCCCGCCCCTAACCCCCTATTTTGCAACTGGCCCGTTAGTCCAATACAACCAATTTGTTTGGCCTAAGCCATATATATATTAATGGAATTAAACTCTTTTGGTTCGCATTATATTACCAAGTGCCAATGAGGACTGGCAATTAATAACAACAACGTAATGTTGTAATCAACTCTCAATTGTACGAGTTTTTTTGTGGGTCGTTTTTGTAGAACTTGGGGCAAAAACAAGAGGTTATGATAACCACCTGATCTTTGAATGGTTACTTCAGTTATAACCACTATGCATCAACTAAACATGTAGCACAGCTGTTAAGCTCAACAATCGCGCACTTTGTGGTAAAAGTTTGAAACTTTCCACATTGTTAATACAATGTCATGTAAAACAGTTTTAAAGATATGGAGGTACACCAACTGTACCTATCCATATGACCGCCAGTTCACAGTACTTTCTACATGGGGTCAATTTTCAAATAAGTCATTATTTAAAGCAAAAATGGTCTCCATTGCTCATAGTGACTGCAAGATTCCAATCAAATATATTTGCCATGGGCTAGTGCATAGCATTTAGGTTTTATGATGGGTCAAAGGTCAACAATTCCAATGCATTGTATTTAGGGATATATAGCTTATTTGAAATAACTATAACTCTATGTTAGTAACTAACAAAATAATACTGGTTAAGTACCTGCTATTAATCTTCAACAGTAGCCCAATGTTAATACAGTGTAATACAATATAGTGAAACAGTCAAATAAGTATTGTACCTTTCCTAACATGGCCACCCAGTCAACAACTTGAACATGGGGTAAAATTTTTATAAGTCATATACTAAGGCAAAAATGGTATTTAAATTGCTCATAGTGACTTATGATTTTAGAGACAATCTACTTTACCATACATAGTACATACACCGTTTAGGTTGCACTGTGGGTCAAAGGGAGGTCATAGGTCAACCACATCAAGATAATCCCTCTATAAGATGGAAATACTATTGTGAACGGCGGCAATAATAAGGGTAGGGTATCAAAGCATCAACAGTAGTTAACTTAGCAGTGTAGGTTAGTTTTCACAGAGGCTGATCAACATCTCGTGTCAAGTGAAGGTAGCTTCACATCTGTATCATTTAACTGCTTCCGATGTATTGGTCAGTATCAAACCAAAATGGTCCTGTCAAAGTCAAGGCTAATGGAACTTTGGCAAATTTAACAGACTTGTTGAGAAGAATAATCTATTCTTCGATATGTAACGCTAGACTTTACCCCTACTGAGGAAGATCTAACCGAAACTGTCTGAAGCAGAACCAGACTTAATTCAATCTGCTCCTCAGAATGAAGTTCCAACATCATATTGTGGCTGCTATTGATTCGTAATGAAGTATCAATCTTGGCAAAAACGACGTGAGAAAGTTTTGAAATGCTGTGACATCTATTTGAAGAACGCTAAGGACCCTCCTCTATCACATTTCGTTTTGATCTCCAATGGCTATAAGGGCCTCAAAGGGACCACTCTAATCCGATTCTCTCTTTCAGACAAGGACGGTGCGCTGTTATAGGCCTATTTTAGCAAGGGCCTCTCTGATCACGAACGCAGCTCCTTAGAAGGCCCTGGAACCGGGCCAGCTGACCCATTAACTCAAATGCGGCATTGGACTCTTTTAGGCACAATGACAAGACTATCGATATTCAAGACTATGTAGGGTGGTGGCACTCTAATAATCAAGGTTCGAATTCTATGGACTGCCCAAGATAAAGAGGTGAGGGTCCCCCTACGTCCCATTAATGAGGCCTTTGGCTATCCACTACAGCAATAGCTAAGGATTTAACCTAAATACTTCAACTTCTGAACCGAAAAACCGGACTCCGTGTACAAGATAGGTGATAAATCTTGCTACCTTCATAATCTACTTTGATCTCAAAGACTCTGAGATGTGATATCCTTCGATATAAATCCTTTAATTCTCATATGTCCCTTTTTTTTGAAAAAAATATTTTTGTTTAATAATTGATATATCTATGATTCGGCAACCGATTGATAATACATCTCTCCATATTGGCTATGTGAAAGGATGTTGTAGTTTTATTTGACCAACATCTTACTTCAGTTTTAAGGTGACTTAACTCCAAACTGATGGGCTAAAACACTAGGTTCTCCTGTTCTGCCCACCGAGTGACTAACCTGTAATTGAATCCTGGCACTGGAAGAGGAAGCGCGTCTGATTGGCATATGTGGACGTCGTCACCTTCCGTGTTACAAATTGGACCATTTAACATCTTTCTTTGACCCCCTTAACAGTCTTCGCAATGATGTCATTCACATTAACACGTGAGGAGTAGGCACTCCACGTGCAGGGGGGGGGGGAGATCGCATTTTCTTGATTTTTAGATAAGAGAAAGCCTGACCTTACACTTGACACCACTATCGTATTGCAATGAAGACGCCACTCTTGAACTCAATACCCATTTTGACTCTCATCCTCCGATGTCAGCCAAATACTTCATGCGTGGCGTGCGAGCTCATTGATTCAACTGAGATGGTTTTATGGTATATTCGTCTCAGTTTCAATAGCTTATACAATATTCCTTCGAACACAGTGGTGGTGATGTGACAGACGGGCTCACTTTTCACCAAGCTTTGAAGCTGAACGATTACCCTTCAAAGTTTGTCATGGGCTGCATATCACAAAGCACCAATTATCAAAACTCCCAACGCTGTATTATTCCACACACCCCGTTGCCTTTAGGCATTTATTATAGGGGGCCCGCATGTTCGCCTTACTGTATACAACCAATATATATGAATTATTTAATACTACCAAAAATCCCGATTAGAATGTGTTGTGCCTGCCTACGATAATATTCAGTCTGGTCATTTTGTCATTTGCTCATCGCAAATACTCTTAAATATAAATTTAGCATAGCTTCTCAACATGGTCATGATAGCGGTGAGGCCAACATCAGGAAAAAAAGGGTGCTACGGATAACCTGCTTGTTTTCCAAATTCCGTACATAAAAATCGGGATTTAGAAAGCAATGTGAGTCCAATGACAGGGGGGGGGACGTCTCAAGTATATTAGTCTATGTGGTACTGCCTGAGGCTATCACAAGAGTTCTTCAAAAGAGAATACGTGACCATAACGAAGACCATCTACTCTATTCCTCGTGGATCATGTGAGAATTGTACTATTGGTGAAACCGGCAGAGAACTCATTATGCACCGATGTATGCTATCATGGATTTCACATCTACTTGTACATATCTAGCACTCTTGGCATGGGTGAAATGCATGGATGTATCTGGCAGTTAGGACTACACACCAATGGATCACGAATGTAATATTTCTAATGACAAACTAAGTAGGGAATCTATTATCTATGTGTTCCATAGCTACAGCTTCAAGGTTTCCAACAAATGCTTTGAAAACTGTCGGCCACATTTTGACCCCTTGCTACGTAACAACCATGCATGTTTTCTTCTAGACCGCAGCTGCACGCAGCACATATAACATCGTGAGGAGAATCAGTGAGGGTTTTAAGAATATCAACTCCCCTTTATTGTCAGTTTGTTCCCTTTTAATAAGGCTTCATCAATAGGTCCTTTTTTTGTTCTCATTGTGCATCATTATGGAATTTCCGGCCATGGTCAATGCTATGCAATTGCTGTATAACAACTCTAGCTTTCATTTATAGTGGATGGTATAACATTTCGAATTCATTCGCTACAACACAGGAGTTCTACACGGTGTGATGTTTTAGATCCATTCCTTTTCATCACCATTAGGGACTACCCTTCTGAGGAAGGCATCTGGAAACGACTGGAATTATCACAACCCTTAAACCCCAAATGATACCATGCCAAATATAATCTAAACTATGCTGATATCTGCCTTCTTTGGTCGCTAGCTGATGCTGCTGCAGACTTTGACTATTGCCAGTGCAACCCAAATCGAAGCACAAGCACTGCATCATTTCCTCTCTCTTCATCCCATCTCATCTCTCTCATTCCCCCCCCCTCTCTCTCTCCGCTCTCGCTTCTCTATCCCCCTCTCTCCCCTTCCCTCGCTTTCTCTATCTTCTCTCTCTCTGTAAATAGTAAATTAAATAACGAGGTTTCACGACTTTAGGTCAACTCATTAACAAATATGTGTTTTCTTTGATTGTGCATTTAATTCAATTGAAAATTGTAATTTGGTCGCCATTTTGACTGCCAATCTTGAAATCATTTGTGGATATGCCATTTTTCAATGTTGTGAAACCTTGAAGTGTTCATAAAATACCCTCTAATAATATAAATTACAAGCCTGTCTTGGATGATCGATCAAAATAATGTAGTTAATACATACAATGATTCTTGGTCAAAAGTGAGTGGAAAATGGTGTAAATTCGTTGACCCCTGTCGCCATATTAGAGGAGATACAATATGTACCATAGCGTAAAATTTGTTGCAAATATTCACTTTACATTCTGTAGAAATTTCATGCTTTACCACGAAGTGCACAATTCATATCATATTAGACCTAACAGCTGTACTAATGTCTATATACATGCCCAAATGATATTACATACAGCTTCATTGTTTTTCAAAGAACGATATTTTTTTAATTAAAGACACTTGTATGCAAAAGCTTTAATACTTTCAAAATGAAATTTTTAAGTGCAAAATTGTCTTTAAGGCGCTTGTTCCAGGGTTGAGTTTATCGTATTTTCTACTTGATATATGAGTCTGGCACTTGCAAACACTCATCACCAAATTTCTTAGGAGAACGTAGGCAACAAACTTGTGGTTATTTCTTGAAATTGTAGAGGCGATGATGCATACTTCACGCACAACACCCACCCTTATTCACTACTGTGATATTGTTTCTGTAATTTCTCAAACCAAAAAACCAACAATTAAAAAACATTTTTAAAAATGGATTTGGGATTCAAATTTCAGTACGACAATAAAAAAATACAGCATTTTACTGCTAACGCATATCAATCATATTAATAATGCAGGCGGGCCGGTGTATAACTTGATGATTAAGCTGACTTGAGTTAATGAAAACGAAAGTATTGTTCCATTTGGCTGAGTTGAGCTGCGGAGTGATAGTGATACCTTGACGTGATTCACTTTACTCCACTCTATTGAGTGTTCTCAGCTCAACCAATTTAGTGAATACAAACTTTGGTTGCATTATTTTTTATGGGTTAGTGTGTTTCTTTATAATGATCGCTTAATTAATGAAGTTATTTATGGGGATTACTCTTTTTGTTTCCTTTTATTTTTTTTTTTTCGCGAAATCGAGCACAACAAGTGTGTGCTAAATAGGTTACAATAACCCCCCCCCCCCAAAATCTGTTTCATGCAAGTGTTTAATGATATCATTTCTTGAAGGAAATATGGCAAAAATTAAAAAAATTAAACTTACAGGGAATTATTGTAGTCTTTTCTAATTTATCTGCGGTCTCAACCCGAACCGAACTTTTATAAGCCTATTATGATATTTTTTCTAATTTGTCGTTTAGGGTGTCCTGATGGCTCCTATGGTACTAATTGTCGTCATACATGCCACTGCCGTGATGGCGATTGTATTTTGCCAGGGCTGTTCAATCAAACAATTGTGACATAGGTATTCAGGATCCAGTGTCAAGGTTGGCGTAGTATGACTTAAAAATAATAGTGATTAGAAGAATATTTACGCGAGTTGAATCAATTATCATATTTGAATAGAACGTTTGTCAGTGGTATTTAAACCAAATGTTATTTAAATGGTTCCAGAGTTCATTGGGAAAATCAATTTTCTGTTTGCGCCGTTACGGACTGGCAAACCATTTAGGGCATTTTGTAGGAATTGTCCCACAAACAAACTGGAGAAAACAACTTTGTGTCAATCTGTACCATGAAAATTTCTCCAAATTAATTAAATATGAACCTCGTCTACCCGAGCCATTTTTGTAACAAAAATCCCGAAGGAGTCCTAATTTGACTGGCAAATATTGTTGTTGTGTAAGTGGCTTTATAACTTAACGTTTAAAACACAGAGCAGTGATCTCAGTATCTCCTATACTATGACGGTAGGCTCCGGCTGTCTTCCTTTATAACTGTGCCGCCTACACTGTAAATAAATACTGTAAATTTACAGAAAAAATCCTGGAAGCAATTCTGCCAACAAATTAACCGTAAAAAATTAATATACTGTAAACATAAATTGATCTCGAAACAAGAAATCAATTGCCCTAAACCCTAATTGGACTAAAAAATAACATTGTGTTTTAAATTCATTGTAATGATTCTTATTTTGAGGTCAAACCAAATTTTAATTAAATTTTTGCACAATCTGTTTGAAAAACACAACTTCAAAGTACTTTGAAAAGGAACTGGTGATTATGGTTTTCTTCCTTTTTTTCTTTTCATATTGACAATACTCTACTTGAGTAATATAGTCTTAGCCAGCTGGGGAACAAGCAAAAATCATTCATGTTGAAGTGCTTATAAATAGCCAACTACAACTTATGACGATCAGACACTTTATTATTGGGCGGGCCATTTTGAATTACTTGAGTACGTGGTTCAGAATCATTAAACATCTAGTTATCGAAATTGGTTCGGTGTAGAGCTACTAAGTATATTACTATCCCTACATGGCTACATAGATAGACTACTTAACCTTGTTTATTTCCACTCGGGCCGGAGAAATAAGTGATCTGAACCTATTTCACAGATGCACAGGTTATCAGTATGAAATTTCATAAGATCATTTTTGTGTTTTTAATTCACCAGTGCAGGGGCCATCCCACCACTAGGTTTTCCTCTGATTGCCATCTTCTTATCTCTCAGGTTTGCAAACTGAATCTCAGAAAATCCACAGGCATTGGTTCCTAATTTAAGAATCACTACCTCCCCCACATCATATTCACCTACTTCTTTCTTTCTTCCATTTTTAAATATCAGGTCCTTGATTTTTCTAAATCCAATTTCACATCTCAATTTCACACTGGCAATACTTGTACTTGGCTGCCTAACTGCCGCTGTTTCCATCTGCAGAGTTTGTTTAAACTCTCCCTCCCTTTATCTTGTTTTGTTGTGCCTCCTAGGTGGGAGGTCCCAGAAGTGCTTTGTCAACGGTTTCTCCCATCCTTTCAATGTATATTGTGCAATTTTCTGTGTTATAATTTTTTTTATATTTTCCAGTGCAATTTTGTATTTTTTACTGATTTTCCTATTCTGTAATATTGGTATGGTTCCTTGTGTTGTTTAATGGATTTTTGCTACATTTTGATTTTTTTGTCTTTTTTAGGTAAATTTGAGGTCAAG
Organism: Ophioderma brevispina; assembly: GCA_023653785.1. Lineage (NCBI taxonomy): Eukaryota > Metazoa > Echinodermata > Ophiuroidea > Amphilepidida > Ophiodermatidae > Ophioderma > Ophioderma brevispina. The sequence goes on from JAMKCH010003236.1 coordinate 25,756, forward strand.
AACACAAATTTGTTGTTCCCATTTTTTTCGACCAGCCGTTCCGCAGCCATCTTGATTTCAAAATGGCCGCTATTTTAACATATTTTTCCATTCAGATTCTCTGTTTGTTGGCTACATAGAAACGGTAAAATTGGTGTCTATACCCATGTTTGTTAAGTCAGGTTTCTAAGGAAACCGTTTTTTAAGTTGCAACTAATTTCGTTTTGTGGCCCATCTTGATTTCAATTGCCGACAAGTTTAATAACTTTGTCCTGTATCTTGACTTTTTGGGGAATGAGAACTGGACTAAAACGTTGGCACTACCCATGTTTTGTGATAATAAGTTTCTAAAGGAACCCTTATTTAAGTTGCGGCTAATTTTGTTTGGCGATGCCCATTTTTGAATTCCAAAAGGTCGCCATGTTTAAATATAACTTGTGCTGTACCTATCTTCCCACTACTAAGCGGCTAAAATGGTGGCATACCCTGTCTGTGATCCTGAGGGGGGTATCGTATAAACCATACTTAAAGTTGAAACTGATTTCGTTTGTCGGCTGATCTATCTCTTAATTTCATATGGGCCCACATGTGTAAAATCACTTTGGCTATATCTTGCTTGTGAATAACATACTGGGCTTAAAATGGTGGTAATACCCATGTTTAAGACACTGGGGGGTTCCACAATTTCCCTCCACTAATTTGATACTAGCGTTTGACTGCAACGATCAAGAAGGGAACAATTATTGTTTCCTTGAGTAAAAACTATAATGTGTAAGGTTTACTCAACTTTGAGATTTTACTGGACTAAAAAGGGCCAGTTACCTTTTATCAACATTGTTTGTCATCTGGTGGACAATGGCTATCCCTATCAAACCGTGATAGTAGTAGAGTTTTCTTAATCTTAACTTCTGGCTAGCAAAGAACCCTAGACCTACTCCAACACCTCAACAAAGGTCTATTTCAGGACCATCAATCTTCTAAGATTTCATTTTTCTGCTATTAAGTTGGTTTTTCACCTCATTAACTAAAAATTTGCTCTTGAGGTCCACAACATTCTTTCATAGTAAATAAACCGACTGACTCCTATTAATCTGTACTGTTCGCCAATATTTTCTTTGAATCAGCTTCATATTTTTCCTGTACACTAATTTGGTGCTAATCCTTTTCTGTAGTGTTACTTTTTTCTCTTCTTTGTGTTATACCGTGTGTCCCCCCCAAAAACGCAACACATGTGCCAGCGCCATAAGTTTTGTACAAAAGCAACAATGACTACTGCTTATTTGCTGTAAGAAATGACTGTTAGCTATGTTCCCGAAAAGTTCATAAAGGTAAATTCAATATTTTTTAAGATAATGACCCCAGAAATCAAGTATCCTGCAGGACCCATTTTACCAACTGAGACTCCTCAAACAACAAATGCCGGTACTTATTTCTGGCAGCGACCCACAAAATGAATCTTTATTCCCAACCACCATTTTCCTTCCTTTTTTTAAAATGACAGATCCTTGCACAAATATAACATATGAATGTTTCCATTTCTATAACAGATAATAAACAATGCTTAATAGGTGGAATTAGCGTGTATGAAATCATAAACACGTATTTCCCAAATTGTACAGCACTGATAGAACTCATCAATCATAATCTTTTCTGTGATAGAACACCAAGTTTATGCATAACCCCACATTGATTCATCGAATGAATATTTTGATATTGTTTTGAGTTTTGTGTTGATAAAATGTTTTACTTTTTCACAAAGTTCAGAATGAAACAAACATGTTGCAGCCCTCGCATTTATAATTTATGTAACACTCAGTTTGTCAAGACTTATAGTCACGTTTTTATATTATTCCTCATGAATATTTTTAGATCACCAAGATATAATTAATTCTTAAAATCATTATCAGTTGACTAATACTTATGTTACGCCGTTTATTTATATTAGAAGTGTTCTGTAAGAAAAGTGGGCTAATAAAATAGTGATTGCAATCAATTTGTATTTGCCATATTCTGTTCTTCAGTGCCACTCCTGTAGTTACCAGCGCCTCATTGTGGTAAACTGTTCTAGCCATGTTTGATTGCTGGGGCATATCTTAAAAACTATTGAACAAACCTCTCATTAGAATTTTTTTTGATATTAGCTACGAGGTCCAATGTTTGCCTTACCATAAAGGGACGTGTATTCATGGCTTTATTCAAACTTATGGCGGCTGGAAACAAGTGTTGCGTTTTTTTTGGACACCCTGTCCACACATTGTTTTACTCAATACAGTTGGTCTGCTTTTCTTATTTTTGGTGTAATTTCACTTTTGAACCATTATTTGTCACATACATTCCCCCACAAATCTCTGCGAACTCATTCGATAAATGAACATCTAGGTTATGCTGATTTTGGATCCTAACATTCGTCGGTTGGCGACCTATTGAAGAATTGAAGACAACAGATTAGCGTGAAGTTTTGCGTACATATATACGGCAATTTATTGCTGAAAATGATAGACCAGGGTGCCTAGCTTGAGAATCCACCTGGTTCCACCTTTAACCCCTGGGCATTTTGAGTTTATTGCGGTCACAGGCACATTAGCGATTAAATCTTCCAATACAATCAATAAGTTACGGAATATCAAAAGATCTTCCTGATTCCAAAGGATTGGATACAAAAAGTCAATTTGGACGTGGTCTGCCCATGTCTAATAAATGATGTCAGGTCTAAAAGATCAATAATCTTTTGTACAGGGATCAAAATTTTCAAAATGCCTCGTACGTAACTGAAATTAGTCGCATTTTATTCATCTTGACTCAAGGATTCTGAAAGGTATAGTTTTGATAGATTCGTCCTTGGGGAATAAATGGCTTGAAACTTTAACAACCCTTTTATAGTATTAAATGTAGTTTGTACAATTCCTATTTTTTTGTTTGAATTTTTTATTTTTTTTATTTTTTTTATTTTTTTTAAAAAAAATTGTAAGCAGTTTAAAATAAGACCCCTGATACAAAGAATTGTTATCCTCTGAACCTTTTTTGTCTTATAACTTGTTAATTATGCATCCTAATGGATATGTGACCATTGACCTCTTTTTCTACTCTTTTTTTGATGAAGTATTTGTGTAATATTTCTAACTTTATGAAGTTTTTTTAGAAATTTAATCCCCTTATGATTGTGATTCATTACCCCGAACCCATTGCCAAGGGTGCCAGATGGCACCCGGTGGATTCGTCCCCCGGATTCTTCCACTCACACCTTGGTCTTATCAATTTTAGCAATAGAATTTTGGTCGGACGGGTTGGTGAAGTTCCTCATCGACCTCGCCTTTCACCAATTTGGCCCGAGTTCGCTTCCCTGCGGAGGTCCAGTATCGTACATGATTATGGTTTGCCATCCATACCCACGCCTTCCAAGGTTTTTTCTCTGAGAACTTTGGTTTCCTACTGCATTTAAGTCACGACTCCTTTCCATAAAGCCTTTCATGTCGTTCCTGGATTTGCTCGTTTGTTGTAGCACCGGTGATTTCCTGGGCAACTTTGGTGTATTTTGTCGCTTTTTAAAAGATTAATTTATTTTTTATACCACTTTTGAATGCTTCTCTCTCTCTCCAGTTCTATCGGACTAAGTACACTAGACACCAACTATCCACTACAGGTCTGTGCCCTTTACAGTGGCGTAACAGGCCGGCCCGCTCTGAGGGGGCAAATTTCCAGTCTTTGGGAACTTTTCCCTCTCGGGGGGGGGGGGGGGTCAAAAGGCCAATTTTTCCCGGTCAGAGGGGCTAAACACGGCTGATTTAGCATGATTGTTGCAAATTTTTTTCCCGGCCAAAGTCGTCATGGGGGGGGCAACCTTTCACCCCGCCCCCCCCCCCGCCGTTACGCCACTGGCCCTTTATACCTTTATGGGCTATACAAATTAAAGTCGCAATTTTTAAAACTTACTTTTGGTATGTACAAACATGGGTAGTTTCTTTGTTGCTTTAAATGTACTCACAAGCCAAGATACAACGCAAAATGTACTGAATAACAGTGGCGACCATTTTTGAAAATTCAATATAGTGGTCTAACAACTAAGCTAGAACCCATAGTGTGCATCATTGAAACCTTAGTATCACTTACGTTGGTATTACTATCTTTTTGTCCTCGCTATCTTAGTGGAAGCCAGATATGGGAGAAAAGCATTGAAAATACGCATTGGGAATTAAAATGACAGGCAAACCGAATGATCGAACAAAATGGGAACCAGTCAAATTCAAAACTATTTTAACCTCTAAGTTATTTCCAACTCAAGATAAGGCCGAAGTATATAACCCTCGTCTGGGGGTCAAACCCCGTATTGAACTTTCTCCGGTGCGCTTAAATGACAAAAGCTTTCGTAAAAGCTTCCAGATTATCAATTTTCCCTTTCTAGTCATTTTAGCGAAAATTATGTGAACTTAGCCACCGTCACCAGGGTAAGAATGCCTTCAAAAGTCGAAGGGTAGAGGAGGTGGTTGCCACCAAGAAAAAAATAGGGACATTTGTTAGAATATTCAGCAAAAATGGATTTTTCTAAAACTATGTTTATGTAAACTATAATTGCCAAGAGTTGAAAACAGCATGAAAATCCGATATTCCTACCTTTTTTTCGCACAAAAATGGATTTCGATATTTTCTGTAGCAAACGCCAATTTTGCCAACTCGTACCCTTGGACTTATGGACGTCATTGTGATGACATAAACTAGGATAGTTAGTATTAATTGAGTTTGGTATCAATAGGAAGAGGGGACCATGGCATACACTGTATCAAAATCATAAGCACGGTGCTTTATAACACATTTCTGAGGGGGATGGTAACAACCCCCCGTAAACAGCAAAAGGCCTAGTAAGACGAGGTTAAACATGTCGGTCATATTGATTTCAAGACGGCCCCCTAACGAAATTAGTATCCACTATTATGGTTTATATGCACTCAGTGTATCACAACATGGGTATTGCCACCGATTAGCCAGAATGTAATTCAAAAGTCAGATACAGGACAAGTTTTATTAAACGTGTCGGCCATTTTGAATTCAAGATGACAAGAAAACAAATAGTTGCAAGCTTAAAAAAACAGGTTTCTTAGAAATCTTATATCACAAACAGGGTATGCCACCGTTTTTACAACTGGAGTTATTCAGAATTCAAGATACAGGCCAAAGTACATACAACGTGGCGGCCATTTTAATTCAAAATGGCTGCCAAACGAAATTAGGCCACTTAAATAACGGTTTCTATAGCAACATTGGTATCACAAACATGGGTATAGACACCAATTTTTACCTTTCTAGTCGCCAACAAATGGAGACTATGGGGGAAAATATATGAAAATAGCGCCGTCTTTTGAAATCCAAAATCGCTGCCAAAAGGTGGCGAAAAAGAATGGGAACACCCAATTCGATTTCCTAGGTGTCAATATTATCCAAAAAAGACAAAATCAAAGTAGCCAAAATAGCCGACAAATCCAAAAACATTACGATAAGGCACCTTACTATGGACTAAAACCTATAAGAGGGTTTCTTTAATTCCGAGTAATTATGTTCTTGTCAATGTAGTTGAATTATATATGAACATTGTTTACTAAAATACAATCTTTACCTCACATGTAGCTTCCTAGCTCTTGTCAAGGTAGTGTTTTTGGTGCATTATGCAACTAAAAAGTCATTGCCAAGGTGATGCGGTTTGTGACAGGACGACAGGCGAATGTGGTAGCGTGCCATGTTGTGAGGTTGGGGAGATCCGATTGCCCCAACAAGGTAGTGGGGGACGGTATAAGCGCTACAACCACACACGCACGTGTTAATGATCTTGGTTGAACGATTTTTTGACCGAGTAGTTGAGAATTAAGATCAGGAAAGTATTAATTACGTATAAAGTACACGAGTTCTTTAACAGATTGGTCATGTGGGATTCATTTTAAAATATTAAAGGTGGATTTCGTGATCCTAGGCACCTCATTGTTTTGTTTAGGTTCACTAGATAGCACGAGAAAAGTCATTTTTAAAATTCAGTTGATTATGACGGTGCGTTTTGATGTAATGAGGAAATGTTTGTGTTCAGTGCCATAGGCCTCTGTGTTGCAGTTTATGCTCCGTTTCAACACAAAAAAAGTAAGTACCCCTGATTTAAACAAACATTTTTATTTCTTATGTAGGAAGTTTCTGAAAGTCATGACAAGTTATAATATTTCCATGATTGTTAGAACAAACGGGGGGAAAATTAGAGACATCCGTTACTTCACTGCTGACTGAGTGTTCAGATTAAGACCAAAGCAGCATTTTTAAAATTGACAAGTGATAAGCATACTTCAGTTGATTGACAAACGTTTGCTTATCGCTATCGGTAACCATGGCATTGACGAGTCTGGTCAGACGCTGCTGAGGGAGAGCAGCCAATTCCGCTTCCAAAAATTGCGATAAGTCCTCTAGTGTGTTCTCTGCGTGTCACACGGGTATACACAGAAAGATGCCGAGGGATTGAGGGCTGGCAAATTTGTATACTTCCCATTTGTTGGCATGCCCTCACAAGTCAGAATGCGTTATAAAATCGGATCTTCCTTCCTCTGCGTGGACTGGCGTTGTCATCAATGAAGACAAAGGCATTACAACCGTAGGCCCGCATCATATGGTCAACCATGTCGATGAAGAATTCCACGGCTATACCATTCAGCATTCAAATTTCAGACGATCTGAATAGTGCCATAAGAAATTAATTCAAAGAGTTGTCAATTAAAAGTGTGTTTAGATACAACATAACTGAGCAGTACATCAACTTGTTAAGGAATCAGTTAGTTCCTTTTTATAACTGTTGTCAATAACTGAATTACTTTATCACTTTGTGACTTTTGCAAATGCCGTCATTTTGTCTTTGTTCTGCGTTCAGTAACGGCTGTCGCTAATATTCACACAACAGATGACTTTGACAAAGTTCCTACATAAGAAATTAAGGAGAGGTATTTTTGGAGGGGTTCTTACTTTTGTTGTGTTGTTTTAGTACAATTTGATCATTCTTGTGATTGGATACCTTATTTTGATAAGTAAAATACGATTGACTGCTAAATAATTTTGTCCATAACCATTTAACCCTAGATTTAAACCAGGTGATTTAGATGCAATAAAAAAAAAAATTCAAAACCAGTAACAATTCGATCGAAAAAAGGCGAGGGTGAGCACTTTATCCCCATCCCTTGTTAGATTCGCGTATTTTCCCTTTTTTTTTACTTTTGTTGGCTGTCATCTCTTAGTTTGTCAATGTAATTTTGCCCTCTTTTTTTCTTTCTCTACAGCCTTAACCATCACTCTATACAAACCAATTGTTACTATCAAGACGTTACTACCGCTACCATAACGGTGGGATGGATGGGAATCCAGACACTGATTTACGACGGCACAGGGCCTATTGAACCGTAACCGGTGTATTATGCAGTCCAAGGTCAACACTAATACCACATGTGTCTTCAACGGACACTGAAGTGGAAATTCCAAACCCTCACATGAAACCACATATGAATTTGCTATACGTGTGATGCGCCGAATAGGCTGAGACTCATTTGACGGATCTAAGGACCAATGGAAACAGCCCCAACCACAGCCTGTGGTGGTAAGAAATAGTTTGGACGCATTTCTTTCGCTTGGTTGTTTTCATTTTCAACTAACCCTATTTAAATATAGTTTTTACGGGTTTCTAGTGCGCCGGAAGCAAAACAACCGCACTGTACGTCTCAGAACGCCCAAGAAATTGGTCTGATCTGGCAATTGACACGTAAGATAGTTTTATTATACGGCATTAATTTTGATATCACATCAATTATAATAATTTTGACTGGGTTTATAAAGAGTGAAAGAAAGATACCAGAAACAACAGAAATTCCAGTGAACAAAATATTTATTCAATGGGTATGAACGATTACAACTGAATGTTGATGAACATTAGCCAGATGGTGATAGCGGGGGGGGGGGGGGGGGGGGGGTCTAAGTTATGATTTACCACCATGAACAAATGAGGGAAGAACAAAAGAAATGGAATCAATACAGACACCGTTTGAGAAAATCCAGCAAGGACCAAATGGTAGGGTTGCAGGTCCATGCTCAGGTAATTCAAAGATACCAAGCTCAACATTGCGACAGAGTCGGTGAACACAGGTAGAAAAATAATTCGCGCGTATTAAGGATATGTAAATGAGATTCATTATATCGATCAAAAAATATTGAACATCATCAATTCCAACATTGTATGGGGTCATCGCACTATTAGTAGTAAAGTAATTATTCTGGGTGTTGCGTATATAGACGACAAATTTTTTTACAAAATGTGGGTCACTTCTCATTACCAACTGTGACGTGAGTGATAGTGATAAAGTCTCACCTCCGAGTGGTTCAAATATTACATCTTCTACTGATACAACGCAGGGAAAAAAAAAAAAAAACGCCTTTAAGGGAATCCTGTACGTCACGATCGAAAAAAAGACGGACGCAGTACATCCACGGTATAGAGAATTATCCTGAAATTAATAATTCAAATAATTAAAAAAATATGGATTTGTGAACTTTGTGTTAGTACTGGTTCAGAGGTACTGGTCATGAATACGATCTTGCTTGGTCCTGGTCTTTTTGGTTTCTTGACAATCCAAGGCATGCAGAGAAGGCAAAAGAATGACGATCAGATATATCTGAAATTTTCAGGTGAAAGGTCCCGTCGAGGACACGTACTGTCCTGTGTTTCTGACGGTTTCTTTCTTTTTACTGTCATGTCGGTATTAAAAAAGGATGTGGGCCACCCAAAGCCATAGTACGGCTCCATAGACGACAACGGAATAAGCGTGAAACTAATGTTGCGGAAGAGTCACTGAATCGAGAGCCCATTCTTCACCGTTGAGGTGGGCTATGAGGCCGAAGAGGACCATATCTCCTGCCACACCTGCCAAATCAATTTCTCATTTTACCAATTCATTCATCAGTTTTGACAGGAATCCGACACAAACATAAATGACAGACCGGCACATGTGACAAGGACCTGGAAGGTCAAGTCATGGGTTAACGGTCATAGGAGTCCAAAACCTGATTTTCACTAAAAAATTCTACTCCTATAGATATCCAGCGTAGTCACACATTGAGACCCTCTACACACATATTTCAATTTTAATCAAAGGTCATTTGGTGTTAATGCCATATCAAACAATATGCAATGCCGCGCATTGGCGCTTGCACAGATGCCTGTGAATATACCATACAAATCAGTCGGGGTTCATTTTGGGTTATTAGTGGATAAAGGGAAATCGTGAGCTGAGAATTAAATGATATTACTGGATTGTGGTTTTTGTGAAACAATAATATTTTCGAAAGGCACTCTGCAAGCATGTAAATGTAATTGTTTAGAGGAACTACTTGTTTAGTTTTATTTTTGTTTGTGAAGTTAAACGTTTATATCTCCAAAATGACCAAAATGTTAGTTAGAACCTTATAATTCCCAGCTCACGAATTTACAGCACTGTATAATTTTGAAACAGATCCACCGTTAGGTCTGAGGTTATCTAGTCAATGCACATGATGAGCCACGAAACTATTGATGTGCCGATTAATCCTGTCTGGGTAAATCCCATTGGAATGGATGAAAAAACAGATAGTCTTGAATAATCTGGTTTGCGTGGGTGGATTACCATGACATGTGGCTTAAACAATTGGTACGGATTACTCAAACGAACAAAGTCTATCCTTATATATGCCTCATAAAGATTAAAATACCTAGGTTGCGGGTTTTTAGGGCTATGATATTCGACGGAAGCGAAACATAATGAAACAGGCTCAGTGCATCCCATTGGATTACAGGCTTTTATTTTGTATCATACATTTTTACTAGACGGCATAAAGCGCGTAATCCAATGCGTGCACTGAGCTGTTTTCGTTTTCGTTTCGTCGAAATTATTAGGCCGTAGTTTGAGACATTAAAGTTTATCTACTGCGGGACCCGTTGACTGCATTATTTAAGATGTTGTAAATATTCAACTCAGTGTATTTCTGTTGATTGTTCATTTGCTGTTTTCTTATTTCTGTCTTTTCTTGCAGTTCCCACAAAGTCGACCAACAATTACTCAACATGGTGTGCAGGGGGACCAGTGTTCGTGCACAAAAACATTGGAGGTACACGACTTCTTAAGTAACGAAATTCTCTTCAAGTCGTTTTATGTATCGTCGTAGTCGCCGCCGCAGTCACCACCATCACCACGTTCTACCACCACCACCAACAGCACCACCACCACGACCATTACCACGACCACAGCACCAACCACCACCACCATTACCACGACGACCACCAGCACCACTAGCACCACCACCACCACCTTCCATACCTTTTTGGCTATTGCAGTCAATCGCCTTACGTATACATTAGATCTTGGCAGGGCATTATATTGACGACCGAAACGCAACGGGGCTCATGCACCCATTGGATTAACACGCTTTAGATTATACCATTACTCATACATTTCTTACTGAAACCGTTTCGTTTCGATGGGAAATATTCAGCCGCTTTGCAGCA
>JAMKCH010003237.1:0-36008 GCA_023653785.1 Ophioderma brevispina
TAATCCTGGTTTAAACCCAGGACTAAAGTTAGTCTCCCTTTTAGAATACCAGTCCGAGGGTCTAATCCCTGATATACCACCTTAATTGGTATATTTTTCGTATTGCATCTCACCTGTGTTTTGTTCTTGCATCCTCTACATTCAAATGTGTTGTTCCGAAGATTAGCTATGGCCATGAGACCACACAGGTTGCACACATGTACGCGGTATGGGTCAGAAACCTCGAAGAGACGCTCTCTCAAGAACTGGGCTGCACCGTGGGCTATCTGGCAATCACGTTCCATCTCACCGAATCGGAGACCGCCATCACTGCAAGATGAGCGAGTTATCAGAAATGTCTTAAGTTGAAGTAACATTCTAAACATTGAGATCATCAAGAAATTAACATTTGATACAACTACATTAGAAACAAGGCTTACCATTATTGATGTGTCAACATTGTAATCATATTTTGTACAATACCCAGTTAAACTCTCACGCGACTGCTACATTTATATTTTAATTTTACATAAGACTTAAAATTAAAGGCCGACTCGGACACTTTCCGAGGATGGCCGCCCTAATTTCTTTGACAAATAAGTTGGTTTGCATATACTATTGATTGCTTGTCCTATGTGAAATAGCTAAGTGTGAAATAACGAAGTCCTTCATATATAGCAATCACAACTTTTGTTTGAAAATTCCGGGAATTCGAAATTTTGTTAGTACACAGTATCCTAAACACAAATGTTTGCTGCATCAAATTTAAAACAAATCAAACTTTGGAATTGAGCATTATAGATGATTATCTTTAGTTCTAGTTGACTATTTTCAATGAATACACAAAAAAATTGTATTTAACAGAGATTGTACAGAGGAGCGAGTCCAATTTTTCCTGAAAACGTCCAAAATTTGAACCGACCCTTTGAAGGCCAATTTTAGCGTAGCATCGGTGTTGAAGCTGCGGGCGAGGGAACGTTTTTCTACGTGATTTTGAGGTATTTGACCCCTTCACAAAAGATAAATTGGTATTAAAACTGTTTGTTTTTGATGCAGTTATACCTTTATCATGAACACTTTGATCTCAGAAATTGAAAAAAAAATTTAAATTAATTTTTTTTTTTTTTAATTATGGCCCCAAATCGCAGAACTCCGGAAATTCAAAATCTCTGAGTCAGCCTTTAAAGGCGAGAAGAGAATAGCATTATTACCGTGCTCTTCCTTCCATAGGTTGCCTGTTGAGGATTTGAACTGGACCCCTAGCCCTAGAATGGATCTTGTCATCCACCATATGTTTGAGACGCTGATAGTAGGTGGGACCCAAGAAGACCTGTGTACCTAACTTGCGACCTGTGTGTCCACAATGTAATACCTGCATACAAATAAACAATACACCCAGTTTGAGATAAACAGGAGGTTTTCAGGAAAAGAAAAAGATAATTATCTTCAGAGCCATTTTTCTTGTTTACTACCATATAAGCCAGGGTTGTAGCTAGCACATTTTTAGTGGTGGGTGTTATTTGACATATTTTATAATGTTATGCCTAAAATTGTCAAAATTTGCATAAAAATGATTAAAATTGTCAATTTTTTGATCTTTGAGTGGTGGGCTCTAGAGTTAAAATTGGTGTTTAGTAGTGGGCTCTGAAGCTGAGTGGTGGGCTCTGCCGCCCACCACCGCCCACTGTAGCTACATCCCTGATATAAGCACACATATTAGGCCAAAAAAAAAACCAAGTTTGTCTCAGAAGAAATGTGAAAATGCTAATGCGAAATGCATTTTTTTTTTAGAAAAATGCTAATGCGAAATGCGGCTTTTCTTTTTTTTTTTTTATAATGCATTTTTGGCCCACTTTTTTCAATTTTTTGGCCGCTTCACGGCCAAATTTTCATTTTTTTCTGAATTTTTTTACAAAAAAAAATTAAGAGTAAAACCTAAAAAAAAAAAATTATGCGGTCAAAAAGCAATTTTAAACCTAAGACCTTCTGAGACAAACTAGTTTTTTTTCTTGGCCTTAGAGATCAAATCTTTATTTACTATACAGGTAAATGAAACCCACCTCGTAGCCTCTGAGCTGGTAACCATATTCGTGAAGCAAATTGGAGATCTTCTGCACATTGACAGAATCGTTGAACGGCGTGGCGTCACCAATCTCGCCCTTGTTGGCCGATACTTTGCCCTGGAGGCACTCGATTAAATGGCCAATGGTCATACGACTGGGAATAGCGTGAGGGTTGATGATGATGTCCGGTACAATGCCTTCTACCGTGAAAGGCATGTCCTGAATGATAAAGATAATGACTTCTTATTTAACAGCCTTCTTGTAATTCTACTTAATTTTGAATATTTGATGGGGGTCCAAGGAAAAGAAGACAGGTGTATATAGTCTGTCTCTACCTCTGTGCAGTGATGTCACTCTTGCAACCAACAAATCTTGTGCTGATGTCACTGGACAGGGGTAGAGATACGGACTATAGGTACAGCAAGCACTAACTGCAACAAAGTGGCTTTAGTATTCCCTATTTAAAAAAATACAGCAAGCAAACTTGCATCATCCCCTGGCAAGATGGCAGTCTGGAACATGACCTCACATGACCTTTGACCATGGCCCATGACCGTTGACATCATCCACACAGGAAGGAACCCCTATTTCGCTCATAACATCCAAACCAAACATCATTTAGCCCTAAGATTTCACAGGGTAAATGAGAAAAATAGTAGCTTTCTTCTGATACAAAATTTTGACTACTTCCGGTAAAGTCTGGGGTCTCTAGGGTCGAGGCCTGAGACGAATATACCAACAGAGATCGGAAGCAAAGCTGTAGTCCATTGTTAACAGCTCGAGTGTATCGAACCAGGTCTGTTTCGGCTTGCAATGACTTGGCCGCACGGTGGCGCTGTGAGCACCTCAAGTTTTCTATGAGCGAGGTATCCTGCAATTTAGGCAATTTTACCCAATTCTGTGCTTCAATTCATGACCTAACGTGAATATAATTGTTCTTAGGACCAGCTCACATTAACACTATGTGTTTGGCTATGTCATCAATAACTTCGTTTTCATAAGACATAAGTCAAAATTAAAATGTCCAATTAGATCCTATTCTGTTAAAAAATATGAGTTTGAGCAATAAACTGGTAAACATTTGTTTCAATTCTTGTGATATTGAAAGAGAAAATACACATTTTAATTAACTCAGTATATTTGGAAGATATCCAAGAATGTCATTAATACATTGAAATTTGAGCAAATTCTACCTATAGTCGACAAATGAGTGTACAAAATTGGGTCATTTTAAATTATTCCATGGCTTGAATGCAAAAGTCATTGATTACTAAACTGTGTTCAAGGCTTTTTGACAAATATCATGCACGTGTGAGCATCATTGATTTAAAAATAGCCCGCCAAACTCAAATCTTGGGGTTATACATTGAAATTTATTGAATAACAATTACTGCTTCTCGATCAGTCGAGGGAATCGTTGAATTACCATTAACAATATCGTACCAGACACTGCACGCTGCAAACAATCCATTGATTACTCGCTTCGAATCTCTGTTAGGTATATTCGTCTCAGGTCGAGGCTATAGCGATCTGACCATGGACCTTTAAAGTCAGAAAACTTGCAGACTTTCCTCTCTGAAGGTTAATGAAGTATATAGATTTGGGGTGAGGCTGAATTTCATTGTTATTTTACCTGCTGCTCATACTAAACAGCTGACAATGATATACTTTGGTCAGCATCAAATAGGCAGGAATTATTTGGCTTTTTGTTATTCCAAGCGTAAAAGTATTCCTTGTTAATGCCCGTGCCTTCTAACAAATGCAAAAGTTACACGTCCCATGCTGACTGCATTCGCTGCGTTGTATTGCACGTCCGCTATTCTTTATCAATTTGCAAAGTGAAGAGGCCCACCTATTTATTACTGATCAAAGTATACAAATGTTTGAAAATTAAAAAAAAAAATTGACAATTAGTCTTTACTCAAGTCTGAGGATTTGATTGTGCAAGTATAGAAAATATGCAAAAATGCCCTACATTTTTGGACCATATTTAAACAAAAAAGACATAAGTGAAATTTTATGGTCTCAGTCTGGACTAAAAGATAAGGATTGAGAGTCAGTGTGGTTTCATTTGGAAGATTAGGATAATCGTTTTATCTTCATAGTCATTTTCAAATTGGGAATAGATCTGCGCCAATGCCTAACACCAAAGGACGGTTTAATCCAATCCAATAATGCATTGCAATGTGCCTATTATTTTGCTGCACCAGATGCACATAAGCGCATAGCAAAGTGCTAAGAAACAATGCATTGTGGGATTGGTCAAAAAAAAAAAAAAAAAAAAGTTAGAGGCAAAAGATGTTTGATTTCAATAGTGCATAAAGATGCATTTATCAATTGCATAACATACTCAATTTTGAAGTGCAAAGATAAAGTTATTTGAGAAGGGATAGCTTGAAATGGCGTAAAAAGTCACTTTTTTACTAAAACACTGATTTTCTCATTGTTCAATTTTGGTGAAATTTGGCAAATTTTCAGACAAGATAACCCAAAAAATACTGAAGTAAAAGGTAATGTTTAACTTACAATAACAATCGGTCTACTCTATGAACAGTTTTCTCAATTTTTCATTTTTCAATTTCTAATTAAAGATATTCTTCAATATGTACTCAAATTTTGGGAAAGAAAAGTAAAAACCACTCTTTTTAAACATTTTACTTAATTTTTTGAAAACTAAGCGTAATTTCAAAAAAATTGAGAAAACCGTTCCTAGACAATTTTGTCCTGTTTATTACAAATAATACGAGAAATCGTGACAATTCAAATTATTTTTGTTACGCTGTCTGACAAATTTGGGGCAAAATTTCGCTTTTTGAGTATTTTTCTCATAATGTGGCCAGTTTAACATTTATCTGAAGCCATAAACGGGTTCATTTTTTATTTTACTTCCCAGAAATGTATACTTTTACATATCATAGTCAAATATTTTCAAAGTTAAACAGACACCCAGAAACTTAGGGTTAACACTGTCCTTAATCCAATACGCATTGCAATTTGCCTATATTTTGATGCACTACAAGCACAAAGTGCTCTAGCCTGATACTGTAATACCACCGATCTTGACCTACCTCCACTCTGTACTTCATGCCACATGTACCCTTCTGTCCGTGACGACTGGCAAAATTTGTCGCCCACTTGAGGAATGCGCACAGAACGAACCTGTATAGACAAAATGTAAAGACAAAAATAACAAGATAATATCCTGTGTACTGGTATATCCACTATGCTGGTACAGTTCATAGTAATTACCCCACATGCCCATAGGACCACGATATTACCACGCCATGAGGCATACAAAATGCAGTTCCAATCAGTCAATGATGTCGTTATACAAATACCTATATGGGCACGGAATTGCTGCCGGGGCAGCGACACTCGGGCTTTCCCCGGCTGGTCATGGCACTGGGGGCCCCGGGGTCCCTGGTTCGAATTCCGGCACGGATATGAACTCTTCTTTGGCCTTCTATCCCGTACCCATTCCCGTCCTCCCGGGAAATAGGTAGGGATGAGAGCCTGTTAGGGCCGGTACACAAAACTTAATCTTCAAATATCTGCATCCAGCTTAAATCAGGCACAGCCCTTTTATTTTGGTCTGCCCAGAGCTGCCAACTTTGAATGTAGTTTCTAGACTATATAAACCTGAAGTCAGTAATTTGCAACCTAAAGTCAACCTTTTGTGAAATTTGAGTTCTTTTCTACAAATAAAGTCCACCACTCAGCAATCTACCATAACACATTTAAATTTCATTCTGGACCTTGCAATATGTCCCTCTCTAATTTCTATTTTGCTCCATACAATTTGCTATTATCACTACCCGTGTGTAAATTTTGGAAACAAAATTGTATCAATATCTATACAACTTAATAAATGGCAGCATGTGAATAATGCAACAAATATGGATAACTTCTTGCAGATCTAAATGATCTGCTTCTCTCTCTAAACTCTCAAAAATGTTCAGAAGCAAATCTGAACCACTATTGAATAAAACCAAGTCTAAGGACTAACCTTGATTTTGCAGAATTTGTATCCCTCTTGGTTGATGCTGACCATGACCTGGTCTACGATGACGTTTCACCTGCGATCATGAAGTAACTGCAATCACGCTGGTGTAACGAGGCTAGTGACCTCAAGGCTGGTATGGCGGGATTTTAAAAGGATGTATATTGAGTACCGTATATCCTCTAATAAAGGCCCCGGGGGGTGCATTTTTCTAAAGGGGGGTGTTTATTCGGGGGGCATTTCAGATGAAAACCAACAAATTGTGATTTTTCCCTGGGCAAATTGCCAACGATGTTGGCTTTTTTCCCTACTATTTCTAGTTCTGTTTGAGTCTTCTCCGATTACAGGCGCCCATACGTTGTTGTACAAGTGAAAATTGGTCTAAAATTGTAGAGAATGTCGATCTCACCCTGCTGTAAGTTCAGATTGGTGCGGAAAAGCGCTATACCCTTTCCCTGTGTGTTTGGTCTCATTAGAAACTAGACATTTAAGAGAGCCATCTAAAAAAAAACTGTCATCGCCAATCATCGGGGGGGGGGGGGGGGGGGGGACGGCTGAAAATCACCAACATTCCCTCTTCATGAAAAATTGCTAATAAATTGCACAAAATCTGGTAATACCTGCCGAAAAACGCTATTTTACAAGCTTTTTCCCTTCATTTTTTTTCCAATTTGAGAAAAATAGTATTGAGAGCATTTCTAGACTTACCATCCCAAACATTCCTCACTGAACCCGGAAATAGATCGTTTGTGCAGCGGGGTGATGCACCGAAATTGTGAAGTAGCGTGTTTTTGAACCATGATTTTGTGCTGCATAGAAAATCATTTAAAGTGTTTTTTTTTCAAACTGAATATAGTGTGTTTTAGAAGAAAAATATACTTTTATTGCACTAGCATGTGGTATCATTGCTAAACTAGCCGTATTAATGAACGAAGCAATTTCTCCCAGAGCATTTTTGCCCGTGTTTACAGACTGTGAGTGCGGCGATCATATGGCTTAGTCATACTGTCTCACTATATGTATCCATACATGTACTTTGTATTTGGGGGGGGGTGGCATTTATTTGGAGCGTCTTTTCACTAATCCAAAACCAGTGGGGGCGTTTATTAGAGGGGGCGTTTACTTTATTAGAGGATATACGGTATTTTGGAGCAATTTGTGCTCATCCTCCACAAAATAGGGGATACGCTGGTTTTGTACTTGATCTAGTGGATAGGCGACCAACCAAAAATACTTGTAATTGGTATGTACTGGGGGGGCAAGAGGCACTGATGCACTAATCCTACTTTTTAGAGAGCCATTTTTTTGACCCCTTTCACAAACCAAATTGACTTTTTCACACATTTTTCAACATTCAATATTATATAATTATCCTACAATGCACCTCCTAATAATTCCATATTACTTGTCATCTTGGGCAAAAACATTAGTTAAGTTACAAAAAATCTATAACTTTTTTATAAATCTCCCAATACCCTGCTGATACCCAAGGTAGCACAAAACACTGGTTATACTTCACTTTCTATTACAGTAACATAAGCTGCCCACAAGTTGCAAAATCATCCAATACTGAGAACTACATTCTTATCTGCATTTGTTCCTATGTGGGCAGTAATAGTTTGAGAAGGATTCTTGATCAAACTTGCATCCAGAATTTAGTGTGCAGATAAGTAACAGTTTTACGGCATACAAACCTCATCGTCATTTTCCCGGTAGCGTGATGGTCTTGCCTATGAGGACGTCATCCTCCCGAGTACCCTGCGGCCCTGGTGGATTCTACCGTCATCATCTACGTGTCCGTACAACACTTGGTCTCATACCTAATATAATTATATATGGGAAAGTTGTATCTGTGATTTTGTGTCTTACAAGAACCTCAATGCTAACTACCTACAATCTTGGAAATATTGTTGGAACACTTTTGAACTTTTCAGAAACATGTTCCCGACTGTCCTCCCAACCAATGCTGAATGGGGGTAATCCTTAAGCCGTGTCTTAACAATTCTCCCAACATGACTGATGGAGGTTGGGGAGTTAAGTTGAAGTGGAAGGTTGGGACTTTCACTGAGGATTAACCGAGCTTGAGGCTCCTAACTCAGCCGTGAGAGCAATGTAGCCAATTGTGGTGAGTGTTCCAACTATTTTTTCCAAGATTGGTAGCTCCTGCCGAAAGATATGGTTTTAACATTATTGAATCTTGGGCTTCTTTTCTTAGGCTATCCACAAGTCATTGGCATGGATTGTGGTGGTGGTGTCCATATACAGACGCTCCTAAAATTGCCACCCTTTGAGGCTGGGGCAGAATTGAAACAGTCAGGGGTTTTCCGCCTATCTTATTCGACACTGTTTGCGATGTACATATGTAGAGTTGTGACTCTCTGTACGCCGGACCTGCAGCTTAACATCCCCTCCGAAGGACGGGATGCTTTCATGATTCAATTGCCCAATTCCAAGTGAACCATGGAGGAGACCGGTATTCTGTATCTAATCAATAGCTGGTATACAGATCAAATCCAGAAATGAGTACTCGAATAAATCCCAGCAAGTGTCCCCCACTGGGATTCAAACCCGGGAATTTTTGGTAAATTTGCGGCACAGGCAAGCACCCTAACCAAAGGGCCACGCTCTCCAACTACTAGTCTTGGTGAACTCACAAAAGACAGTGGTAACATTTGGGCTTTGGACTTTCTTTAACATGTGACATATCTGCCCAACGGGTGCTCAAGGTGTTGTGCGACAGTCTGTAGGTGCTCGCACAACATAGGAATAACTAAACATCCAGAAAAAGATTACGGGAAGAAGTCAGATTTTAGAAGCAGGAGAAATGGAGTTACCCTTATTATCAATTTTATTTGCAGAGAGCGTGGCCCACTGTTAAGATATTTGCTTTGGAATAGAAGTACCTTGAACCCTGGTAGGGCCATTTGCCTGGATTTGATCAGGTGCTAAAATCTGTACTTATTAAATGAGAACTATTGTTAAAACTAGAATCGTCTTCCCATGGGTACTTACACACTCGGCAACCACAATGTGAATTCCCATTTTTCAGAGGGGGGGGGGGGGGGCGGGAGGATGTTAAGCTGTCGGTCCCGGTACAGAGATTAATACCGGGACGTATATCACAGTCAAGTATTGAAAAGTTTATGTTGGTATGTAACAGATCCAACCATATGACACATCAATTCTTGGCATGCAACCTATAATGCTACATACCGTGTACAGTTCGGGGGGTAGGTTTCTCAAAATATTCTTCTTGGTCCATCTTCTTGGTTTCCGAATCTTTGTACGATCGGTTAAAACAAGATCTGTCAAAAAAAATAAGATGTTAATTTTTTTAATTTTTTTATTTTTTTTCATTTTTGTAATTTTTTTGTAAATTTGGCTAAAGTTAATTGTTTAAACTGAATGCCCTAAATGATGAGTTTCATAATCTTAGCTTTGCGATATTCAGAGAATATAGCTGTGAGGTCACCCCCCCCCGTGAAAAAATTAACATTTTAGTGACACATACACAACGATGCCAAGTAGTCCTGCCAGCTATGCAAAGGCCCACAAAAATATATGTTGGTGCCAATGAGGCATATTACACTGAGTTCCATTCATCCAGACTGCAACCTTTGAAGATTCTATTATCACTTTACACATGCTCACTACAACCTGTGAAGCTTCTATTATCACTTTACTCATGCTCACTGCAACCTTTGAAGATTCTATTATCATTTTACTCATTGCAACCTTTGAAGATTCTATATCACTTGACTCATGCTCACTGCACCATTTGAAGACCATTATCACTTTACTCATTGCAACCTTTGAAGATCTATTATCACTTTACTCATGCTCACTGCAAAACCTTTGAAGATTCTATTATCACTTTACTCATGCCTCACTGCAACCTTTGAAGATTCTAGTATAACTTGACTCATGTCACTGCACCTTGAAATTCTATATCACTTTACACATGCCTCACGGCAACCTTTGAAGATTCCTATTATCACTTACTCATGCCCACTGCAATCCTTTGAAGATTCTATAGCATTTTACTCATTGCAACCTTTGAAGATTCTATATCACTTGACTTCCCCCCACCCTTCCCCCCCCCCCCCCCCCCCCTTGCTCACTGCAACCTTGAAGAACATATCACTTTACTCATTGCAACCTTTGAGATTCTATTATCACTTACTCATGCGCACTGCAACCTTGAAGATGATATTAATAACTTTACTCATGCTCACTGCAACCTTTGAAGATTCATTTCACTTTAATCATGCTCACTGCAACTTTGAAGATTATATTATCACTTTACTCATTGATCACTTCAACCGTTGAAGATTCTATTACTCACTTGAATCATTGCACCACGGCCAACGTTGAAGATTCTTTATCACTTGACTCATGCTCAATGCAACCTTTGAAGATTCTATATCACTTGACTCATGCTTACTGCAACCTTTGAAGATTCTATTATCACTTTACACATGCTCACTGCAACCTTTGAAGATTCT
Organism: Ophioderma brevispina; assembly: GCA_023653785.1. Classification (NCBI taxonomy): domain Eukaryota; kingdom Metazoa; phylum Echinodermata; class Ophiuroidea; order Amphilepidida; family Ophiodermatidae; genus Ophioderma; species Ophioderma brevispina. Next base: position 10,548 of record JAMKCH010003237.1, read on the forward strand.
ATTATCACTTTACTCATGCACACTGCAACCTTTGAAGATTCTATTATCACTTTACTTCTTGCACCTTTGAAGATTCTTAACTGACTCATGCTCACTGAACCCTTTGAAGACCATAGCCACTTTACTCATTGCAACCTTTGAAGATTCTATATCACTTGACTCATGCTCCTGCAACCTTTGAAGATTCTATTATCACTTTACTCATGCTCACTGCAACCTTGAAGATTCTATTATCACTTTACTCATGGTCACTGCAACCTTGGAAGATATATTATCACTTTACTCATGCTCACTTCAACCGTTGAAGATTCTATTATCACTTTACACATGCTCACACGGCAACCGTTGAAGAATTCTATTATCCAATTACTCATGCTCACTTCAACCGTTGAAGATTCTATTATCACTTTACTTCCTGCTCAATGCAACCTTTGAAGATTCTATATCACTTGACTCATGCTCACTGCAACTTGAAGATTCTATTCACTTTACAAATGCTCACTTTGCAACCTTTGAAGATTCTATATCACTTCTACTCTGAACACTGCAACCTTTGAAGATTCTATATCACTTACTCAGGCTCACTCCCTAATTGCTGCTCCCCATTTACACCTTGGTGAGAGATAAAGTCAAGCAAGACAAAGTGCATTGCCTAAGGGCACAACATATTGTCTGTGACAGGGTTCGAACTCTCAACCTTGGGATCATGCGTAAAATGCTCTAGCACGAATTAAATCTCTTGGAGACTGATCAACATCACAACATTCACAGATTACGCAGCACCTGATTTTGTTTCCATCTATCAAATTAATGAACCAATCCAATTGTTACAATACCTAGATCCACTATCAATTGCAGATGCATTCATGATGACCAGAATCCTCCTGATTGTAGCCTGTGTAAGATGCCCCAATCGGCTACCACGAGTTGAGTCCTGCTGGAAGCTCCCTGAAGCGAAGGTACTCCATGGAACGTGTGGTGGTCAGGGGTTTCTGGGGGTAGTATAGCACGTGGGCTAGTGTGTCCATGCGGACGTGGTAGTTTGTGATGTAGACTCCCATGGCTTGTTTACCCATAGCAGATTGGTAGGTGTTACGGGGAGACTGCGGGTGGAAAGAAGAAACAAGTTTTTTGATTAATTTATAGCGCTCATTGTTTTGTCACTAGCCTATGTAATTGGGACAGCCGGGAGCATGTTGGGCATCTGTGTATAATAGATAGCGTCCTCAAGCACAGTGAACTGAAGATATTGAATTAAGCTCTAAAGGTCTGTTCATACTTCTACTGCAATGCAATGCAGTGCTGCTGCAGTGCCGATATATCCATCACTTTCAACTGCAACTTGATGCAACCCACTGCAAAGCAAGTTAAAACGAATTTAACTTTGTTGCAGTACTGCATTGCAGCATCTTGGGCAGAGATTGCTATTCGGGCAATGCAACCCACTGCAGCAGAAGTGTGAACGGACCTTAACACAGTGAACCGATGTTAATGAACTTTGAAGTTCTACATACTTGTTCTACTAATATAGGCTGGTATTCTGAACGGGAGTCTAACTTTAGATCTGTGTTTAAACCAGGGTTAGCAGGGGCGGATCCAGGATTTGAAAAACGTCAAAATTACCGGGGGGCTGAAAAGCTTAACTTGTCCAAAATGGGCTGATTTTGCAGAATTACCGGGAGGCACGAGCCCCCTCCGCCCCCTCCCTGGATCCGCGCCTGGTTAGTCCTACGTAAGTGGACCTTTTTCCTTTCAAAATACTGTGGAAGTTGAATGTACCAGGTGAGAAAATTCCTCATGGAAGTGCCATTTCGGCCCATCCATGACGAATTTTCTCACCCGTTACAGCACATTTTTAGAGTATGCTGGAAGGAAAAAGTTCCACTCATGTAGGACTAACCAGGGTTAGTTCCACTCATGTAGGACTAACCCTGGTTTAAAACCCAGTCTACAGTTTGACTCCCTTTAAGAATATCAGCCATTATGACTACAAGTAGCCCGTACTTATGGTTGTGGTGTATCAGTTTTGTTGATGCAAGTTGGGTAATGGCCCAGGGCATGAAATCATTCTTCGAAAAAAGTACTAAACGAAGATCATGCAATGCTGAATGGTTATGCAAGGAACCCGGTGAGGGATGCAACGTTTAGAATTTGGACCACAAAAACACAATCTTCCTGGTTCCTTGGCTTTGAAACATGGCTGTTAGAAGAAATAAATCAAGGGAAAATTGGTTCTTTGATTTAAACTGTTTCCTTAAGGCGACCATCTCAAAGTTGCCTCATGTGAAAGCATATGATACAAGGATAATAAAACAAGTGGGTTAAAAATGAACAATGTGATATCAAGATCTTTGCCACATACACAAAGCTGAAGTTTGGTTGTGATTGTGAGACTGGTATTCTGAAAGGGAGTCTGACTTTAGTCCTGGGTTTAAACCAGGGTTAGTCCTACATGAGTGGACCTTTTTTCCTTCTAAAATACTCTAAGAATGTGCTGTAATGGGTGAGAAAATTCCTCCTGGATGAGCCGGAATGAGGAATTTTCTCATCCATTACATTTAACTTTCAAAGTATTTTGAAAGGGAAAAAGTCCACTCATGTTGGACTAACCCTGGTTTAAACCCAGGACTAAAGGTAGACTCCCTTTCAGAATACCAGCCTGACTTTTTTTTATAAGAGCACTGAACAACAAACCGTCAATGGAACCTAACCAAAATGGAACATACTTGATACAACATACACACAGAAGGAATATACCGTCGCCATATCCCTGTCTGGCTTTAAAGCCAGGGAAATAAAAAGATGTCTTCTTTCATATAGCACAAATATATAAGCTGTCATGGCCAAAAATGGGGTTTGGCCACCTGGTTAATTTTCTAAGGCAAGAAATTATGGTTAATCTTTTGAAAACTTACCTGATTGTGATCTGGGAATGGAATAATGGATGCACACACACCAAGGATCATGGACGGGTGAATCTCACAGTGTGTGTAGGTGGAACAGTAACCGGATCCTTTCTCTAGCTGGAGGTCATCTGGGGTCATAGCCAACATGACAGTCTCTTCCTCATTGGTGTCTATGTACTCTACTACTCCACTGGCTACCAGATCTTGCCAACTGTTCATGACAAAGCAGTGGGATTTAGAGAAAATTTCACCATTTGACTGAAATTAGCTGTACATAAATTTTAAAATAACAAACTATTATGAGTTAGTAAATAAAACATACAACCGTATTATATTTTTACTTTGGAAACCTCTACTTGAACTTGAATTTCTCTCCCTCGTTACTCCGAGTCCAAACATGTAGGAAACCATTTTGGGGCACAGTGCACTTCAAAAATTGTGAAACAGGGTGCATCTCTACACTTGCCTGTAGTTATTGTACTCCCTCTCTTTTAACATGTCTATGTGTCTCTTCTTGAGCAGTAACTTCTGGTTCTCCACAATGAGCAGCGGTCTGCAGATGCGCCCTGCGTCGGTGTAGATTCTTATTTCTCGCTCTCGGATGTCCCGAACCATTGATACCTTGTAAGCAAATAAAGAAGAAAATAAGAAGCTGGACAATTTTCAATATAATTTCCCCAAAATAATTCTGAATGTAATTAGGCGAATGATGACATTCTCAAGGAAGTGTACGCCAATAGTAGTGGATCACCATGTGCTGAGGTTAGATTGCACAGCTGTTTGACAAAACCAGGATAAAGCAGAAAATAACAACGGCGACACACTTTTGACAACTAAGATTTTATTCCACTAACTTCATCCTGTTTAAATTTGACAAAATTTCATTGGGGTAAATGTGATTTTTCTTAAAAATCTAGTTTAACACATCTTCTATGGAGAATGGACACATATACTCCAATTCCCTGCCTCCGTGCAGTGATGTAAACGCAAGATTTGATGGTCGCACCAGTAAATCGGGCACTGGCTTAAAGCGACAGCGTTTTACTCGCGTGCACAAAGACGGCTTATCTTGAAGCATGCGTAATAAGCTGCGTCAAGGCTATGACATCACTGCATGGAGGTAGAGAAATGGACTATAGAGGGCATTGTAACATACAAATAATGACCTTTGTAGGCCTATATGGCAAGATCCCCTCAACGGATTTCTACAGAAGTAACAGCACTTGCATGTCCCTTCTTATATCAGTTGTCAAAATTGTGTCGCCACTGCCTAAAATTGCTCTAAAAATAAAGGACTATTTGCATAGGGTCAAAACAGTTGTGATCAATGACTGTTACCGCATGATCATGAGCTACCACGCAACCATGTTTGCAGTTCACAGATTGCTACATTTTGCTGGTACAGTGGAGTAATGGTATTTTTGTTCATGTGCAAATTAGCTTGTTGGTATCCATTAACATCCAGATACCCAAATGCAACATTTACCAAAAGTCATCGTGGTCTACCCAGTTCCAGGTAATTGTGTTTTGTTGGAACAATAGATAAATGATTCATTCCATACAGATATCCCTCCGCCAGGATAGCATAAGGCCCGGCAATTGTGGGGACCAAAAATTATTCTGACTCACTTTGATTTCAATCAGTGTCAGAAATAAATTGCCACCAAAAATTGAGTTCTTGCCAATTTTGCAAAAACCAAAAAATAATGCTGGAAAATTTAGATGTTTGAGAATAATTCTTACAATACCTCTGACACGGGATGATTGTCCATCTATGTCGTTGGAGTTTTTGAGCGTGTTCATCGCTGGCTGGGTCTGGTGAGATGCCCCCCAACATCCCTTGAACAAAGATCTGTGGCCATGAAAATGACGAAAAAATATGAGAATGTTGATCACTGTGGCAAGAGCACCACTCGTTCGTTCGTGCCTTGCAAGTCCAAAAATCACAGCGGAAGATCCGCCTTCAACCAGCTGATAGTTTCATCATCCAGGTTGATCAGACCCTGGAATTCCTCTTGGGGACTGTAGACCTCACAGTAAGCTATGATTTTTTTTTTTTGGGGGCTAATGGTTTGTGGCTCTTTCCAAACGCAGTTTGGTGAAGGTTTACTCCGATCTGTTTGGTGAAAGTTCTTTGTACGACCAAAGCCAGTTCTGAGTCTGTTGAGTTTGACCCATGCTTTCCTGTCAAGTCACAGCATTGGGCCTGCTATGGGCTGTCCAACAAACTGCATTAGGTCAAAGTAGAGCATGACCCCCCATTGCTCATACCATCTGTCATTGATCCAGGTTGATCGATAGGGGAGATACCTGCGACTGCAGTGTCATGATTGGGTAGCAGAGTGAGTGATTCCGTGGACTTCTCTGATCCTCAAAGGGGGGTGTTGGTGGTGGGGATTAGGTACCAGGTTCATCCACATTTCTTGCGAGCTTTTGATCGTCTGAAGGTTCCTCTAAGGTTTGCAGGAGCTATTCCAGACAGAATTGGAAGGTATTCTACAGGCGTCGCCAAAAGGCAACCATACAAGTCTCATTGATCATTCAGAAGACATTCAATCTTTGTGGAAGTACGCTGTTGAATCCATACTGGTGCAGCGTTATTCAGCGGTGGAGTATGCAGGGCAACATGTTGATGTATGTAGGTGTCAAAGGATGCACCCCATCCAGTTCTGCAAGCCTTCTGAGGAGGTTGAACGAGACTGAGTCTTGGCAGCAACTGCCCCGGCGTGTTGACCGAAAGCAAGGCTGCGGTCCATTGTTGACGACAAGGGTACATCGGTGTTGGGTCATGTGACAGATTTTCTCCATCTAGAGTGATGTTTAGTTCGCTTTTTGCGCATCGCGATTTGCAAGGTGAAAACAGAGCTGACGGTTTTGAGTTTGCTGAGTTTCAAGTGCACATCGGTTGTGAAGAATGGGTGGAAAGAATTGGCTACAGTGATTAGGGTCTTTCGAACATGTTTAAAGGACTTCAAAAGCAAGCAGCAGCTATTCCATGTGATCACTGTGGCAAAGAGCACCACTGTAAGTATTGTAAAAGTGGAAATATTAAAAATTAAAAAACACATTAATTTTGCGCTTTTCGCACATTTCTGAGCACGTGCAAAATTAAGAACATGCAAAAATTTTTAATTTTTAAAAAGTGGGACTTTGGGTGACAACAAAGCTGAAAAAAGCAAATTTAAAAAACAAGTGAAATGCAAAATTGCGAAGCACAAAAAATTCACGTGCGAAAATTGCACAAAGGCCAAGAGCGTAAGGGGACGAGGAGATGGGCATCACCTTCATATTGCCGTTTGCCCCAAGAAACGGCAGGCTTCTAACATCCACTGCCCCTACCGCCTTCAAGCTTTGGGACTACCTTTCTTTTATTGACCACAGATTGCTAATTTCTTTCCCAAGATCCTCACATGGGAAAAGAGATATAACCTTGAATGGAATTAAGGGGAATAATTCCGTTCCAAATGATGCGACACTCTACAACCAACGTGTGCAAAGGGATTGTTTTCTCTAATTTGTTTTAAGGTACAATGTTTCAATATGGGGTAAACCACAGCAAAATCTAGAAATTTCCATGGTTCCAGGCTTTCGTATTCCAGCTATATTCAAAAATATAAGCTGTGGGCTAGCCTCCAAAAACTTAACATACACACACACACAGACACATGAACACAGATTGCTAAGTGGTCATGACCAGTTATGCTTGGGCAGCTCACCAAAAAGTGATTTGTTGGAAAGCTTTTCATCAAGGCATTGTGCTTTATTTTTATTTCCACAGCCATGTACACGATGTGGTTTAGCGCCCTCTCACGGGGGTTCTCTTGTGCATCGCCTTTCCGCATTTAGTTTGTGCCGTGTGTTTTGTTGTTATGCCATTTTTAGGGATAAATCTTCCTAACTTCCTGTGAAATGAGGCGGCATACATAGTAGGCGCATATGAATGCAGCGGTCAAATCAATCAAACAAATGTGATACTAACGTCTGGCGGCAATGTTATGTTACCGTCGGGCATTTGTCTTGTGGTTAAGAAAGAAAGTTCAGTTTTTTGAAAGAATAATATTGGCACGAGCAATCAAATAGTAGGTACAATCCCCCATATGATGACCACATAATACTTTGATTGACATATTATGATTGCACAGAACTATCCCTATTTGCGCAAAGATGCCTCGCTCCGCTCGGCCAAGGCTTCGCCTTCCACACGCGCCTCCGGCAATCATGGTTGAGGCGTCTTTGACAAAGACTAGTTGGGAACCCAACACGAGATACATCCTTCCTTTGCAGTTGAAAGGACACAATACAAACTCTCTATTTGTGTACTTACTCATTGATAGCAGATGGTGCGATCTCCTCCAAGTTCTCCATACTCCACTCTTCCAAGAACTCCAAGATGGGACTCGGCTGGGAGCCGACACTGATGTAGGACATCAGGGCAAGGTTCTTCACCAGGCCTACGGCATGCCCCTGAAATTACAAAACATCTTTTAGCATTGGAGAATCACAAAGGCAGGGAATATAGAATCATGTTAGGTGAGAGATTAGCAAAAGTTGTGACAGCATGGGCCATTTTCTTTCCACCAAACTTGAAGCCATTTGGCATTTTTTTAAAGTTGTAATAATACAACTTTAAGCTATTTTGTGATCCATAGCTGCATTCATTGACTTGCCTAACGAAAGCAGAGGTGTTTTTTTTTATATATCTAAACCATTGACCCAGTGGTATAGTTACATGCAAATTAGATTTATTCTGAAAGAAATTCTAACTTTGTATTTTCAGTCTGTAAAATGACCAACTACAGGGTGAGTCAAAAAAACTTGACCCTGATTGTGTCCGCCATTTTGAATTTTTAAGTAATATATATCTAACATATTTGGTATCAACTGAAAGCTGGGTTCATTATCTTTAATTTACTGGAAAGATCATTCACATCGGTTAGGAATAGACCGAGCTACAGTCGTTTGAATCAAGTAGTCGGTTTTCTGCTCTGTCCACGGATTCACATTGAAATGAACGGCATTCAGCGAAGGAAATCCGTGTCCAGAAGAAAATCAGGCTATTTTTTCACTGCAGATTCTTGATTCGAAACACTGTAGCTCGGTCTATACTTAACCGATTGGAATGATCTTTGCAGCAAATTAAAGATAATGAAATAAGCTTTCCGCAGATATCACATATGTTAGATATATATTATTTAAAAATTGAAAATGGCGGACACAATCAGGGTCAAGTTTTTTTTTGACTCACCCTGTAAACTCAGCAAAAAAAGTCCCTGGACACTTAAAAAAATTTAAATATTTCAAATTTATTTGCCATAGAAAGCCAATATCTGCATACCAACATAATGGGACATTCTTCTCCTGTCAGCTTAAAATGGAATTCCAATGTTAGCACTCATGCATGACTGATTACATTCAATTAACAATGGCAAGGTTCTTAAATGAAAATTGCAAGAAATTAGCATTTCGGTCATTTTAATTTTGAATCTGTCGGTGAGTCCGTTACAACACAAAGGCAATAATTATGGGACACTTGGTAAAGGGTTTTTCATAATGAATGCATTAACCTTTGATGGAACAAAGGAACATCTTGTTTCAAAACCATAGCAATGTCAGAACACATCTCGGATGCATCTGGTTTAAACACAATTTAATGCAATGGCTAAACTTATTCAGTGTCAAACATGCAGCGTCCAAATTCAGTATTTTGTTGGTCCTCCATAACTTTGAGTCAGTGCAGCACGTCACTGTGCCATATTTGTTACAAGTTGACGAATCTCTCTCTTGAGGGACTTTTTTGGGTATAGAGATATCTCCAGCTGAGCCTGTAATTGCTCTATTGGATTCATGGTCTGGTGAGCACGCTGGCCATGTATCCACACGCTCCTGTATGTTTTGGTTGTCCAGAAATCTGCCATCGATGTTAGCACGGTGGGGCATGATTGGTCTCCCAGTGGTTCGGTCAAACGGTACAACCAGCGGCTTCGATGATTCATCGATGTACCGTTGGCCATTCAGGTTGCCGTGAATAACCTCAAGTTGTGTGGTTCTTGCTCTGTAATGCCTCTCCAAACTTGCTGCACTTCTCGTATCACATTCGCATCCTTGGCGGAAACAAACCTGGATTCGTAAGTGAAGAGGACTTAACGCCAATGTTCCTTTGGGTTGTAACACTCTTATGTTTTTCCACTTTCATCTCACACATGTTTTCCATCAGTGTGGATGAAATTTGGTAATTTACACTTTTAAAAACGTGACATCCGTTTTCTTGTCAATTTTTCATTTCATGAAAACCTTGTCGTTGACAAATGAATGTAACCACCCATGCATGAATGGGTCCATCTTATTCACTCAAACGGACAGAGAATGAATGTCCTGTTTATTTGATTACAACTCTTTGCCTGTTAATTATATATAATATTAATAAAATTGACTTTTCTAAGTGTCCAGAACTTCTTTTTGCGGAGTTTACAACAACAATGATTTGTTCACAACATCACGTGCACCATCAGAATTCTTGAGCAGTAACTTCTGGTTCTCCACAATGAGCGGCGGTCTACAGATGCGCCCTGCTTTCTTAAAGTGCATTTCGTGATTTCCAGTCCACACCTCTGTTTTAATTCATTGTTCCCTAGATCATCCTTAAGAAAGCTTATTCACAAATAGTTGACCTGACTTACGATTTTTTTGTTGTTATGAGCAATTGCCTTGTTTCCCACGGTCCCCAGACCACTTGTGTCTTGGAATTTTCTTACAATATGAACCGAATCATTGCCTGAAGATTAGGTTACATATGGATTACTATGGCTACGGTTCTAGTGATATCAAAATCTCAAACTTTTTTTTAGGGTTTAATCGGGGGGTACGAGGTTGTTGGATCACAAAATGCCCCTATAAGTTAGAGGATATCTAATGAATCATAAACAAAAGACGTGCTAATGAGAAAAAAAATTTGCATTTTTGGCATAATTCATTATACCCTTAGCACCTACTTTGTATGGCATGCTTTAAGAGTAGTGTCAACCCTAGTGTTTTTATTGTTTTTACACAACGTTTCTGATTTTTGCACCATTTCCAACATAATCGGTGTATTCTATCGTTACCAACAAAAGGTTTATCCCCTGCAGACCAAATCCGGACGGTATTTTTTGTGATTTAAAACAGCTATTTGACCCTTTAAAGTCACAAAAACCACATGGTCTGAATGGCGGGAATTTAAGCACATTTCACGCCGTCAGGCGCAAGGTGCAGCATCGCGTCGATCGTGTGGTGAATTTTTGCTGCGTAATGAAGCGTGCATGTGTTTTAATGTTCGTTTGCGCGAACGCATCTTGGAAAAACAAAAAATAATATTTGAAAATGTAAACAAAGCGCTAATTTAGACCAGATGAAATTTCAATTTCTTCCGATTTCTAGAGTTAGAGACAAAAGATGTTTGATTCAATAGTGCATAAAGATGTATTTTCATCACTTGCACAACATACTCAATTTTGAAGTTCAAAGAAAAAGTTATTTGAGAGGCAGCTTGAAATGGCGTGAAAAGTCACTTTTTTACTAAAACGCAGATTTTTCTCAATGTTCAATTTTCGCAAAATTTGGCAAATTTTCAGACTTGATAACTCCAAAAATACCTAAGTAAAAGGTAAGGTTTAACTTTCCTACGATAGAAATCGGTCTTTTCTAGGAACGGTTATCTCAATTTTTCATTTTTCGATTTCTAACTGAAGATATTCTCCAATATATACTCAAATTTTGGAAAAGAAAAGTAAAAATCAGATTTTTTGACATTTTTCATTATATTTCGAAAAGTAAGCTGTATTTTAAAAAAATGAAAAAAAAACGTTCCTAGACAAATTTGTCTTGTTTCTAAAAAATAACATTAGAAATCATGAACATTCAAATTGTTTTTGTTATGCTGTCTGAAAATTTGGGGGCAAAATCATGATTTTTTAGTATTTTTCTCAAAATATGGAAAGTTTTACATTAATCTGATGTCACCATCGGGTTCATCATCCAATTTCCTTTCTAAAAATGTATACTTTTACATACAATAATCAAATATTTGCAAAGTTACAAACCAAATAGATACTCCAAATTCAGGGTTAACACTGTCCTTAATTCGTTAACAGAATAAAGAACATGTCACAGAGTAGGTGCGAATGGTATAATGTAATTATGCCCTACTTTTAATCGGCCTTTGTAAAATGGACAGTGTTTTGGTCAATCACATTTTCTCCCTTTCCTTACCTCTGGTGTTTCAGCAGGACAGATCATGCCCCACTGTGTGTTATGTAGCTGACGTGGTCTGGCTAACTTGCCGTCCCTGCCAACAGGAGAGTTGAGACGTCTCAGATGAGACAACGTCGACACGAAGGTTAACCTATTCAGCACCTACAACAGATAGATCAATCAAGAAAACACAATAATGTTAAGATACTCACATGCAGGGTTAAGAGTCAAAGCCTTTTAGAGGGGTCACAGGAGCCCAAAGAAGGGCTGTGCGTTTTGTATCCGGAAACTACAATTGGAGGGACAGTGTCAGTGAACTACTGAGGAGGGAAGCAACCAGATTGGTGCTACTTAAACAAATGGTGCAAGATGAAATCGCAATCCCATCAAGCCCGGTGGTACCACATCGTTGCAGAGGGGGCAGAAATATTCACTCAAAGGCAATGGCTAGACCCACTACAAAGACGAGCATTTTTAAGTTTTTGTTAATTCCCTGCACAATCAAAAGTTGGAACAGTTTGCCTGAGGATATTGTCAATATCAGGGGGAATGCCAGTTTCAAAGCGGCTGTCATGAATTTCCTGCCGAATAAGATTTAAATGTCGACCACTCTAGCCTCCCACAGCAGTAATGGACGCCTGCGTCTGTAGCGGTAGACGTTTCATACAGAAGTGTCCCATGGATGCATATGAAGTAATACAATTTGATTCTGTCATGCGCTGGATGCTGTTGTGCAGTTGGAATGGCAATACCTCATTTGCATCCAAAATGAATATAAAGGTGACTTTGTAGAATATTCAAAAACAATAAAAAATAAAAAATAGCCTCTTTTAGGAGGCAGTTGCACCCGTAATATATGCTAAAAATATGGCTAAAATATGGATACTTCAACTATTTTTTCAATAAAAATATATCCAAAAATTCTTATCCTAGCAAGCATTTCTCAAACACTAGTGTACTGCTTTTCCCCGGCTCTCTCGCAAGTGAATCTTAATGAATGCTGACATAGGTGTGACTTTAACCACCAGACATGCAAGTATCTATGGTTGACCTATAACCGAGTTAGGTGACAAATGGAGTTATGGAGTTAGGGTCTTTCATGCACGAACAGTTTGAAAAAGGTTAAGTGAAACTTTAAAAACACACACACGCATGCATGCCGGCACGCACACACACAAATTGGTAGTTGGTGCCTAACAACCATTATAAGCTTTTGAGAAATTCTATCCATCCTTTATAACAGTGCAAGACACAAGTAACTGCTTTTAGAAAATAAATGACGGTGCACTGAAATGTGATGATCCAAGCCTCAGGTTGCCAAAGCCAGGATGATCACCATAGGAGATTTTATAGGAATGAAGATTTTTTCAAAGCAATAAGGGCCACACAAAACTTCACCCAACTTGTTTGCGAAGAAAGGTTCTTTACCTGTGATACTCCTGCCGAGCTGATGAGATTCTTCGGATCAACCCAGTTGCCGTCGCGAACGATACTTCAACCAATCCGTGATGATGCGAGTTTTGAATTGCTAATTCTTGGTGAAATCCTGACAAGATAGAAACACCGATTTGTAAAACAATGGGAAATCTTGTGATAAAATTATTTTTGAACAAGAACGGGTTGGTACATTACCCTCTCACAGATTCGAGACACTGCGAAACTATTATTGTTTTCTAGCAATATTGTTCTCAACGGTTGGCAGATGTTGAAGTGATATGCAATCTTAAGAACTTTTTTGGAAGATTCTTGTGGGGTGATGTAAAATTTTAGGCAATTTACTTTCTAAATAATGAACAGACCCCTAACGAAAGCTTTAGATCATAAAATACCACATAATTCTGTGGCAAAAATGTGGTAATTGGTATTTACAGAACCCCACAAAATTTGTGGCAACTTGTGGTATATGGGAGTGCATTAAGATTAAAATTCATAAACAGCTGCGTGAATCTACAGCATATCATGGTTCTAGCCTGGTTTCAACCTCAATTAGGGACAGGGTTAGGCACTGGCATATTGACTTTTTTTGAAGGTGATGTGCTGTGTCATAAGTGCTTTACTATTTGCTCCAATGCCTTTCAACAGTGCGTTGTTGTGTATGTGATTTGCGTCCAACAGGCTGTTTTGATTTTACTTCACTGGGCTGGTGGCAGTCATTTCTTAATGTATTTAAGCCATTTGGGTTACCAAAATGAGGTTAAGATTACCTTGAATTAGAAGCTGTTTATGAATGAGAAATCTATCGTCGCCCACATCACTACTGTCGTATTTACAAAAACACGTTTTCGAGAAAATCGCAATTCAAAATATGCCGCGACAAATTTCATGTCTATACGGTAATACGAAGCATAAAAGAAAAACATCTCACTTTACTTGTTTTGAAGAAAACATTAAAGTCAAAACATAAAATCCAACTTAATACTGCAAGATATTTATCTTAATTAGGCTACAAAGTTATAAGTCTGTATGTGAAATCCCATGTATATTGCAAATTACGCGCATATTCACCATTGTTTCAATGTACGTAAAATAGATCAACTTGTGAAAAGTGTTTATGAAAATAACTATGGAAATACGTCAAAATAGGTCTGTATGTGAAATCATTATTTTGGGACGCGCAAAAAATACAAGGCTATATCAACCATGTATAAAGAATGGCGTTTAAAATACAATGTATGTGAAATACGGATATAATTTGGGAAAATACAAAAATCTGTACTTATAAAATTAGGGCCTCCTCCAACATTTTGAAACTTTGGGATTGGCAGCACTCGATGAAGTAAATAAGTAGGCGGAATTTCGCAAAAACCTCAAAAATGTTAAATTTTTACAAGTATGTGATGCGGGCGACGATTATGTACGATTTTGAGAACCAGTTCCTCTCTTCTCTTCCCCCCCCAATAAATGAGAACGGAAAATCGTAAAAGAATGCCATAACCTTGCTTCAATTTGTTGTAAAGAGTACTGGTTCCCAAAAAACCCATACCTTGATGATGGTAGTATTAGTAAGTGCTCACAAAATATGGCCAGTCCCATTAAGGGTAACGCTTTGCAGGGGGGGGGGGGGTGGACATGCCTACTAAAAGCACACAGCGAATTCAAAACGGCATCAACTTCCGCGGTGCTAGTCCGTTTCAAAGACTTAACGGTAGGAGGGCGCTCTTACACATTATCGAACGGGGTTCTACAGACTTGACTAAGACTAGGCCTGGTCACAAATATTTAAATCTAAATGACCGTACTTGGAATTAACCTATTTGCAGCGGGGTTAATCCACTACCCGAAGGGATTTGAAGTCAATAATTTTTGTCTTAAATTATCATGATTTACTAGAATCATTTTCAATAAAACAAAAAAACAACCTAAAATTTTTTTTAATGTCACTGGGACCGAGACCGCTATAGTAAATGCACGTAGCGTTCCCCAATGCCCAATCGAGCACAGGTGTCCTACCCCCCCCCCACCCCACGAGCTTTTGCATGTTTTTTCAATAAGACTCATCCATACACGTGCAGACTTTGTGACAGACTAGTTTCACATCTAAAACAATCTGCATAAAATAATTACATTTTTAAAGCTCAATTAATTTGTATTAAAGCAATTATAAATTGTTCTCTCTCTGTGATTGTAATCGTAGACTAATGGAAGACTATATTATTCATGCCTGTGCATAGGAGAACTGTTAAAACAATATTTTAGCGTTATACATGCCACAGTAATACCTAATTTTGCTCACAAGTAGGTCTCACAATATTAAAGGGACACGATCAGCAATCCAATCGAAAGAGTAAAAATTGAAATTGACAGGATTAGCTGAAAAAAGTATGCAGATGCGGTAATGCAGTGAGAGCGCCCAGGCCCAGCTGTGTTAAAAAAGTTCAAGTCCCACTCGATCGAGAATCGGTCACATCCCTGAACAGCAGCTGGACATGTCATTCCAAGTTTATCTCTAACTGTGATTACAGAAAACCATCCTCTGGCTCTGACTACAGCGACAGAATTCCACCAATTTTGTTTCCGTGCAAAACTTAATCCAACCACTTCGGGTACGGCATACCTTTCCTTGGCGAGAATTTATGCGCATACAACCGCATCTTTGAGTAAGTCTGAAGAGCCTCGAATAAGGAAAGCCAAATAAAGGACCAGCAAGGTCCATTACTTGTTACCATAGTGATCACGATCGTCCACCTCACGACGCCCTAGGCCAGCAAGAAGTATCTGTGCAACACAAACTGAAAACAAAAGAACAAAGCAGATGAAAGGCTGCCGGCTAGCTTCCAAACAGAAACAGTAAACAGCTTCTAAACAGAAACAGTTCATCACAGCTTCCTGAACAAGAAAACAGTTCTCACAGCTTCTGAAACAGAAACGAAGTTATCATCACAGCGTCCTTTGAGTTCTCACACGTACACCTACGCTGGCGAGAGGAAATGAGAGTGGCAACGAAAACGTGTTGGCTGGTACCGGTCGGAAAATGCTTTTCGTTGCATCTGGGGCCGTCAACAAACATTTTTGGTCGCGCAAATGACTCTCATTGCGTTCATTGCATTTGGGACGTCTTCCCGGAGAATGACGCGATGGTTTTCGTTGCATTTGGGCCGTCTTCCCTGTAAATGACGCGATGTTTTTCGTTGCGTCGGGCCGTTTCCGGAAAATGGCCGGATGTTTTTCGTTGCATCTGGGCCGTTATTGACTGGAAATGATGCGAGGCTTTTCACTGCATTTAGGACGGTTTGACCGCAGTAGGCGCAATGCTTTTCATAGGCGGGTGGAAACTGTACAACATGCCATAGACAATTTCGGATTTCGATGGTGATAGCGCCACATTTTCGATAAGCTATTGGGTTAATATGCATAAACGTATTCATGCGTAAACCGGAGCATGACGTAGCATAATTAGCGCCACGCACGACGATGACGTAGCGTTAATGCGCCACTCACGACTGGCGAACTATAAGCTACAAATTTCATGCAGATCCGTGGCAGTAGCGATCCTTATTTATTATTATTTATGACCCTCGTTTTTAATGCATTTTCACGCGATGTTTCTCGTTGCTCTGGACGTCTTTCGGTAAAATGGCCGATGTTTTTCGTTGCATCTGGGCCGTCTTACGGGAAAATGACGCGATGTTTTTCGTTGCCTTTGGGCCGTCTTCCGGGAAAATGGCGCGATGGTTTTCGTGGCTTCGGGGCCGTTCTTGACTTTACGCTACTTATCTGCGGAAAAAAGGCCGAGATGCAATGAACCGCAAACTTGGCTCTCGGCATTGGGACGTTAAAAATAAACATAGATTGCCCTTTGTTGCATTTGGCGCCGCGGCCGGCAAAACGACCGTCCGGGTTAGGGTACTACCCTGTGGTGAACATAAAGCAACAGACGTGAAATCTTTGAGATATTCCAGATATGAAATGCTCACATCATAAGATTTGAAAGATTATACTAGATATCTCCCTGGATTTAGTATATCAAAAATCATATTTACCCCAGAAATTGTTTTCTCTGAATTTTTTTGTCATGTTCAAAGGGGCATTTCATGCTCCACAGCCTCGTTCCCCTTGACTTACCTCAAGAAATTTGAGATTGATATCATCTGAACCGTTGGTAAGAAGTATAGTATGTGTTGCCCAATATAACGTGCAAAATTCGAATGCTCTTGAAGAAATAGCAATTTTGTATAAACACAGTGGCCTATTTGGCACGTGATGCACAAGGGCCCATAACATACAAACGGAACATCGGAATCATCTGAAATTTTGTAAAAAGATTTTCGTGGGGAGAATCTAATGAACAATAAACCAAAACTGATGTGCTAGGATCAGAAATGCACCTTTAATGACGCATATTCCCAAATAACCCTGGCACCTTGATCTCATTTGTGGGTGGGAACAGATCATAGGTATTACTCAAAGCATTTTGTTTACGATACAAATTTCTTACAGCAGGATTCACTGATACGCAAAAGTACCTCACTTTTAAAGGGGTAGAGCTCTGGTCGAGCTTTGGTGTTGTAGGTCTCTCTACTTTTCAAGACAGCTACCACTGTCAGCTGCAAAGGAAGGCTGCATTGATCCAAATTGTTGCTCCCAGTTACACAATTGACTATACAAATAAAAGTTCTGTGCAACTTCTCATATCAATAACTCAGCTATTTATCACTTTCATACCAAGTTAGTTTCAGATTACCTTCTTTTAGCTAAATCTTCTTTAGCCATTCTGACTAGTTTTGGACTACTTAACGCATATCCTGGGCTCTCCTACAATATGCCAAGTTTGCTGCAAAAGCTCCTCAAGAGAGAAGAAAGGGCAAAATAAGACCTTTTGTACTTGTTTTCTTTTGCATTTTCCTGCCCTTTGGACAGACTAAGGGAAAACCCCAAGGGGTTCTGAATAAGGTAGTGGTTTGTACTCACCGACAACAGACCCAGTTGCAGCAATAGTTCATTTAGAAAAAAGCCAGTTCTCAAACCACAAGGTCACCCGATTTCATCCAGAGTTATAGAGCCAAGTCATAATGCAAAATCATTCTCATGCAACCCTGCTGTATTTGGATCCTCATCATACTTGAGAATTTCTTTTTACCCACTTCTAGTACAAACAGATACAGTACTAATACAGTCCATGTACCCAGTGCTAGGAATATGATTCTCGAAACTAGATCTTGGCCCAGTGTTTATAATACCGGGGACCCAAAACGCATGATGGTTCCAGGTCATGACACGACCTCATTAGAAGTTTAATTCTCATTTGTAAAGATTTTAATGTTTTAGCTGTGAATAAGTAGTAGTTTATAACATTTTTACCACTCTGGTATGCGCCCAAGCGAAATAGGTCAGGCCTTTATTTTTTTCATTTATACACTGCACTGCCATATAGAACCGTGGTTGCCAACAACATCTATTACTGGTAAAACTTTGTCCTGTGTTTCCGAAAATGTCTATGGCACGACATTAAATAATCTCAAAGTATTAAGTCATTGTTCCATTACTCTTAGCCAGGCCATAGCCAGGGCCGACAGAGAATCAGATCTCTCCTACATCCAAAAGAGTCTTGGGGGATCAAACAACTGTTGCACCAAAGGCATTCTCCAACTTGGCCCAAAACAGAATGAATGGAGGAAACTTGCGATCGCCTGCTGCGGCACAGTCGACTGATGATATAATTACTCTTTATGGAAATTAAGCAAATGAACGATTAATATCCATCCTTTGGAGGGGACGTTAAGTGCTTTCGTGATTTCAGCACCTCTGTTTTATTCATGATCACGAGAATCCTTGAGAAAGTTATTCTCAAAATTTGAGCTGATTCCCGGTATTGCGGTTTTTGTGTTATGAGCAATTGCTCGTTCCCACAGTTCCCATAGCTACTTGTGCTGTAAATTTCTGGAGTTACGGACAGAAAAAATACCAATTGCGAATTTCTTACAGATGCCGACGAATTTGAACGTAAGATTGGGTACACATGATTACTAAGGCTGACAGTTCATATAAAAATCTCAATATTTTTTAGGTAATCGGGGTGGACGAGGCTGTGGATCACGAAAAGCCCCTTTAAGCATAGGTCCCATGTACAGACAGTCATACCTGTGCATGCAAAATCACAGTCAAGTCAAAAGAGTAGGGTGATTACCCCTGGCTTGTCAATTATTTCCTGGTAAATGGAATCCCAATGGAAGTAAGCTGAATGAAGCGGGCTTTCTTGGTTTATCCAGGACATTGTGCAATAAATCAAATGCCTACAAACACACACAATCACATCAAACCATCCACCACCATACCCGAAGAAGTACTCATTCTTTGTTCGCAGAAGTCACTCCACACCCAAATGAGGAGAATTTCTTTCTGTTAAGATTTCCAGAGCGTATTTGATACGTCTGTTTTGGTACACCTGGCTTAGCACCACGGGTACCGATGAAGTTGAGAGCTACGCTATTGTTCCTGCTGACAAATGCCTCGTCGAGGAGGTTTCACCTGCGAGGTAACAACGTTGGAAAATTATACAACGTAGCATGTTTTGAATCTGGAAATAAATGGCCTAAACAATGACAATGACATGCAGTATGAAGATTGTTTGAATGCACAGAAGTGTCCATAAATTAAAGCAATATTAGCAATTTTTGAAGGGGGGGGTGACACCAATTTTCAAAATTTGATAATTTTTGCACAGTTCCGTTGGTAATTGTCTAGGAACTATACCTGCAAACGAGAATGCTAATAAAAAAAGGCGTATTTATCACAAAATAAGCGATTTTGTAATAGAATGGGATACCAGAATGACTTAACGGCGAGCTGGAATGCTACGTTTATGTCCATTCATGATGAAATAGGCCACTCGAGAAAATACCTCTAACTTGGCTTGCCTGAAATTAAAGACAACTTAATGGATGAGCGTAAACTCGTACATGCGCTATTTCCCGGCTTTTCACATTGGAAGGCGTTTCCAGCGGCCGTTGTATATTATCGGGGATCCCCGATATAATTATTCTAGTACAAAATTCCTTCGTTGGTGACACAGGAGACATTTTCACGATTAACCATCACAGGTATAGTTTATAGCCCGTTACCAATGCATCGTTTAAAAATCTCCACATTTTTGAAAAATGGGCGCTCTTCAAAAAATGTGCTAATATTGCTTTAAATTCTACCTTTTTGAATCCCTCTGGTTGCAGTTCACACATCTCACACTTCATTTTGGGAAATTTCGCCACTCCCTATATGCCCTTAGTTTTTGACATCGTATGTGCCTTGCAAGGGCAATGTATTTAAGGTGCATTTCACAACTCCAGCAACCTTCCGTTTTATTCGTGGTTCACTAGAGCTTGTATCGGTTTGTGTTTTCTTTGTCGACAGTTGGTAAATTCATAAAACCCGATGGCGACAATTGCGACAATCAATCTTTTGAATGCCAATTCTCATTTGTTAAATACTTTATAGCACACAAAGGTTGAGAGTGGCACTTGTATGGAAACAAATTAACCTCACTATGACTCTTTCAACTCCACCCTTTGCTAGCCTGGCCATTGGGAGGTTGGTTGAACTTATTGAACCTTGTCGTACGCAAAAGTGGGCTCACTTCTGGGGTTATTGGCATATTATAATGATGTAATACAAAACTATTTTCACAGCATTTTGCTGAATTCCTAATTGAAACGGTTACTGGGGGTGAAAGTAGAAATATGGTTAATTCAGATTCATAAAGTCATAGGCCGTTGGCATTACAATTATTTTGATTACTGGAATAGATTTGGTTACCAAAGTGATAAGGCTCCTCCATTAATTTTGTTGGTCGACAAATTGCCATGGTTGTCGCCATGCCAGGAGAAGTGCATTGTCGCCAACCTTGTCGACAATACAACAGCCTTGTCGAACCAGCCCTAATGGTTCACTAGATATCCCTTAAAAAAAGCTATTCTCCAAAATTTAGTTGATTCCGATCTAGGGGGGGGGGGTGCGTTTTTGTGTTATGAGCAAATGCTTTTCCCACGGTCCCTAGCCATTGTACTGTGAGTTCTGTACAATTAAAGATCGATATACAAAATTACCAATTTCTTACAGATACAACTGATTTGCATTGAAGATCAGATTCACATGGATACTACGGCTAATTATATAAAATCTCAACTTTTTTTAGCAGTTGGGGGGACAAGGTTGTTAATCACAAAATGTCCCTCTAAGATTTTCATACATTAATCGTATACAAATTTCTTCAAAGTTATCCTTTTTTTTTGAATGTGCACTTGTTGTACTTTGTTTAATGGAAAATAAACTTGCAGTGAGCTGGAAGCAAAGAGATGCAATGTAAGAAGCGTCTCTTGTAAATAATGCTGCTTTTAAAATTAGAAGGAGATGAGGAGACAATATGGTAACCAAAGTCCTTAATACAATCCTAACACAACCATTATACAGTATGGTCCAACTTAAACCAGAATCATTCACAAGCCCCCTCTTATATCACGCAGCGGTTTAGTTTATAATTACTAAACTTGTAAATAACATTTCCAACACATCGTAACACTACCATTTCATATTCAGGATGTCAACGGTAATGATGTGTCTTAGGATGTATCGGTCGCCACAAACCCTAAGGCTCGGAACACGACCATGATGGGGATTTCCTGCCTAATGTACGCACACCGCCACAGATACCTGACAATGCACTTTCTAGCTCCCTAAACACACAAGATGTTAAATGATTAAATTTGGAAATCCTGAGTGAGATTGCGTTACCTGTCGATTTTATTCAGGAACTACAATGCCGCACAGACAAACTTAATTTCATAACACAAGTGAAGAGAGTGACCCCAAGTTGGCCAGAGACTGTGGTGGAAGATGCAAGAAGGGAGTTGAGGGAGGTGGACAAGTGGTGACAAGGTTGAAACAGTGAAGGGTTCACATATCTAGGGGAAGGGTTTAGTGCGGGTGGTGGATGTGAGGCGGCAGTGACAGCCAGAGTTAAGATGTGGGTGGGTGAATTTAGAGAATGTGGAGAGTTGTGACTTGGGAAGAAGATTTCCTTTGAAGATGAAAGGTATGGGTACAAGAGTTGGGTGAGATCAGTGATGCTGTATAGGGGTGAGACATGGTGCCTGAGTGAAATGAGATGGGCATTTTGAGAAGGGCAGAGAGAGCAAATGGTGAGAGCAATGTGTGGGTGAAAATTGACGGATAGGAAAAGACTGAGGATTTGATGGAGATGTTGGGTTTGGAAGAGTCGGCTGACCGACTGGCGAAGGCGGAATGGTGTAAGATGGTATGGCACGTGTTGAGGAAAGTGATGAGGAGCATGTTTTAAAATAGGGCTTTTGAGTTCGAAGGGGGTGGTGTGAGGAAGAGGGGCTGACCAAAGAGGACAGGAGGAAGCAAGTGGGGAGGAGAGTAGGGGGTTGGGTTGAGGATTGGGGGATGCATTGATCGGTGAAGTGGAAGGAGGGAGTAAAGGGTGGATTGCTCAGAATGTGCAGGGTGAATCGGCAACCCCAGGTTGCGGGGACAAAACGGCTTTAAAACTTTGGTTTTAATACTACTACTCTAATCCCAAACTATTCAGAGGGACAGTTGAAAATTACTCACCGACCCCCCTTGGCCATCATATGCACCCACAACGTACTGGTCGGACGAGACGAATGCTCCAGACAGGACCTGCACTCTGCTGTGAACGCGTACTTGGCGTCTTTCTTGCAAAAGACGTATACTGAGTTGGTAAGCCATCTCTCCGTGGGCTATGAGTACTCTTCTCTGAGCCATTGATGATGAGTACCCCCCGGGACTAGTGGCACTCATTCACTCTGAGATGACAAAAGCAAGTACAAGAATCTAGTTTGTGTGGTAAAAGCTTTTCTGGCAAATTTGTAAGTGTACACTTCTGTTTAATATATCAGTATTCCAAAAAATTTTGAGACAATGCAACATTTTAACTTGTCGTTGCATAACACTAGTTTATTAAATGCAATTATTTCTTCAGAACATTACTTGGGAGGACTAACCCTGGTTTAAACCCGAGTCTAAAGTTAGACTCCCTTTCAGAATAACACCACTATGAGCTCAGTAAAATCTTCAATTCCCTGGGCACAGTTCATAGATTTCATTCACCATGTATTTAGATAATACAACCCCTGGTTTTGGGTAATATGATGCTACCCAGATCACACAAGGGTCTTCTGTCTATTGTATGTACAAGTATAACCGGACTGAACTGTCTTTGGTGGATGAGCCGTGTATTCATAGTACCAGCCCATATGTCTACTATCCATTTACTGGTCAGTTTCAAGATGTGCAAACTCTACTTACCTGTTAAATCACGATCGGTGAGACCGCTCAGCAAGCAGTACGTTGAACGAAGCATGATGGGAATTTTGCCAAGTTAAATGTCCTTCTGGTGTTGTGTTTCTTGCGGGTTCTTTCCTTTCATTCTCACGATAACAGTTTTTGGTGATGTCCACATCCAGTGGGGCTGAATATCTATCAGAAGTGGCAAGATAAACTTGTAATAGGCTCTCCCAGGCAACAACATGGGTTTTAAATCATTGTAGCTAGCAGCTACAACTCCATGTGAAGTTTGTTTAAATTTTTCAAACTTTAGTCTTTTCGGAACAGCTGTTGCTTTTAATCTGCTGTATTTTATTTTAATGACAATGCATCATGATCAGTAATGATGGGTGTATACTGGGATATTCAATTGCAACTGATTTAATTTTTGAAAAAACATATGTAATGTGACCGTCTTCCTTTTTATACTAATATAATACTATATCAACCTGCTTATAGTAAGCGCATTACCCAATTAAGTTTCAATGCGCTGCAAAAACACCTGTAAAAGGATGAACACAACATGTTATGGCACTTGGTCAATGTCAATCCCGGCCCTGGGGGTCCCGGGACTACCAGGGACTTAGCCGGGGATGTACATTTTGCTGTCGTGCACCCCCGCCTTTTCCCCGCTAAAGTAGCACGAAATTCCGGGTAGCCGGGCTTAAAATTTTTTGTACATCCCCCGCTATGTCCCTGCCCCTGCTATCCGGGCTTCGGTGTGACAATCCCCGTATATTCTCGGCCAATGAAGGCGGGGACTGCTTTTTTAAAAACTCGTTAGGCATCCCGCTCGGTCACTGCAATGCGACAACAGGTCTAGCTATTAAAATCCTACTTTTGGATCGCCGGAGTGTCAAAACCAAACCGAAATTTCAACACATCGGAAGGTATGTTTGAGAAACAACCCTCGTTTAGTTTTGGTTTGTTAAAAAGAATCCACATCCACGGCAATATCCTACCACTAAACAAAGCAGAGTAATATCTAAACCCTGCATCATAATTCCTGCCCCACGGAAACTTCAGTTAAACAAAAAGATCATCATTGTTGATTGGTCGTTTTGGTCTGCCTACTCTTGTGTAGTGACTTCTAAAATAAACTTTGAATATATGCCCATGCCGTACTCTGCATTGGTATCAATATATTGTCTCCGGGGTAGGCACTCGAGGCATCTTTGTTGGAATTCATGATGGTTGCATATATGCCCGTCAGATAACAAGGCATTTTGATTTATATCGGAACATGCGTCAGTTCGAGAAGTATTTGAGGTACAGAATGTTTCATGAGCATTTATTTATTCCATATGAGGCGACTCAATATTTTCATTTTCATATGTCAATGAATACAATATTCCGCATTAGCAATAAAAATATTCAATAGCTTTCACTACCTACGGTGATTTATGAATTAAATGATCAGACAAACTTCTAGTATTTTCTTGTGATTCAGTGAGTATTAACTTTAAACATTTTCCTTGATTTTTTATGTTTTTCATGGCGATTTTTACGTTGAAAATATCGATCCTCGGATTAGTTTATACTCGACCGTGCGACGATGTGCGTGTCGTGCTACTTGTATAGCTTGCCTTTCAAGACATGGAAGAGAACGGACTGCAATGGTAGCTCCTAAACTTGGGTGATAATACGACAGATTTGACGGTCGATACTGCTCACTGATAGCCTGGTTTTATATGGTGTGACACATGCGTTAAAGTCCCCGTTATGTCCCGGCGGAGCAGGGAAAAATTTTTGTACCATCGCCGGCTTAAAAGTCCCGGCATCATCAA
This sequence comes from Ophioderma brevispina, assembly GCA_023653785.1. Classification (NCBI taxonomy): domain Eukaryota; kingdom Metazoa; phylum Echinodermata; class Ophiuroidea; order Amphilepidida; family Ophiodermatidae; genus Ophioderma; species Ophioderma brevispina. The sequence continues at coordinate 35,266 of JAMKCH010003237.1, forward strand.
TGATTCTCGCCGGCAGGGCGGGGACAACTAACGTACATTCCCGGTCAAGTCCGGCATACATCCCCGGCTGCGGGGCAATCTATCTTTTGTACATGCCCCGCTATGTCCCGGCATATAGCCCGCTATGTCCCAGGACGCTCCCTAGGGGCTGGATTGAAATTGACAAGGCATTACAAACACAACCACTCCTACTCCTATTAAAACTCCTATTCAAATGTCCTGTATGTTATCACAGTTCTGTTTTATTTTTACTTTTGTGGTTCTAAGGTTAATTGTATCTTTACTTCTATCAATTTGGTCACACTTAAGGTGTTTTTTTGATCCTAACACCTTATGTTTTTTTGTTTATGGTTCACAAGATATCGTAAAAAAATTTATTTCTAAAATTCAGTTGATTCAGATCATGTGTTTCGTATCACACGCCCATAGGCCACTGGCAGACAAAAATTTCTGATTTTCTTCTAAAGTTGATCGAATCTGTACATAAAAGATCGCACACATACTACACCTAGGCCAACGGTTCAAATTATTAAATCTCAATTTCCTTCGATGTAGTCAGGAGACCAGCTGTGGATCACAATGGCCCCCTTAAAAAACAAAGAACATTCTGGATCCATTTAAAGATGTTTTTACTACTAAAGTCCAAATGGGCTTTTTTGTTGTACGTGTCCAGTTTCTTTAACTCATAGAGTTGATCTCACTTTAAAATGCAAAATAAGAACATTCTTCTGATCTAGTAAGAA